>OY821517.1:302305343-302510343 GCA_963682025.1 Cordilura impudica
AAATAAAATAAAAAAATTAAAATAAAATAAAATAAAAAAAATAAAATAAAGTAAAAAAAAAATTACAATTAAAAAAAAATTAAACAAATAAAATTAAATAATATAAAATAAAATAAAATAAAATAAAATAAAATAAAATAAAATAAAGCAAAATAAAAAGAAAACAAAATAAAATAAATTAAATTAAAAAATTATATTAAAATAAAATTAAATAAAACAAAAAAATTAAATGAAATTTAAAACAAAATAAAATAAAATTATATAAAATAAAACAAAATAAAATAAAATTATATAAAATAAAATAAAATAAAATAAAATAAATAAAATAAAATAAAATAAAAAAAAATTAAGTGCAGTAAAACAAAATGAAATAAATTAAAATCAAATGAAATCAAATAAAATAAAATAAAATGAAATATAATAAAATAAAGTAAAAAAAAAAAAAAAATAAAACAAAATGAAATAAGATATAATAAAATAAAAAAACATAAATAAAATAAAATAATATACAAAAAATAAAATAAATAATAAATAAAATGAAAAAATAAATTAAATTAAAATCAAATAAAGAAAAATAGCTAAAATAAATAAATAATATAAAGTATAATATAATCAAATAAAATAACGATATGTTCTCGTAATGTTTATCTTTAAGTTAATTGTCCGAAAACAACATATTTCTGCTATTTGATGTTTTTTATTAATAATCATACACATTACAGAGTGATGTGTGAACGAACGACCACGAACAGCTGAATGAGTAACAATATTATAAGCAATATTTTCTAAGGAATTTCTGAGCATTTTTTAAAAAAATCGTCATTGAGGCAGTATTTCAAGCATGTCACATAATAACTTTTAATAACGATATTTTTTCAAGATACGTCATTAGTTATTTATGTAGATGTAGTTTTTTTTTTGGCTAGAAATTATGCGGAACTAAACATGAGAGAAGACATGTATTTCGACCAACCATCACTACATTCTATCTAATGGTTACAATTTCATAAAAGTTTGATTTTATGATATCATAGAAAAAAAAACTCGTAGTTTTGGAGAATTTGCTTATCATTCTGGCTTATCGTAGAGCTTCCTTAGATCACATTTAATATCATGCTTCACAGAGTACAGTATAGTAAGACGGAATATAATAGTTTTTTAAAGAAATCTTAATAAATAAAATTCTAGTTCGATAGAAAACAAAAGCATATATCTGCCTGTAAATTTTTATGGTTCCAGTGAAGTTAAAAAATTGCATGAATTTTTTTTAAATATGCTTACATAATATTTGTTATAGATTAACGAGGTGCTGTAGTCAAACGAAATAAATTTGAAAAATAGTATAAATCACTAATGTATGCAAAATTTTTCATATTTTTATTTAAAATACTAATATTAAATCTACGCATTTTAAAATGAAAAATGTGGTTTCTTTCATACTCTTTTCAACAAAACAAAAATTGAGTGTTTAGTAGAATTTTCAATACCGTAGCAAAACTCACAATAACTATTTCAAAATCCAGAAAAAGAGTTCAAAAAAATTTCACTTCTTTTTTGCCGATTATTATACCCTATACCACTATGTGGTCAGGGTATAATGACTGTGCGGATGGTTGTAACTACCAAAAATATTTAAGCTAGACCCATCTTTAATTATACCGATCAACTCAGAATAACTTTGTGCGTCGATTTAGCGATGTCCGTTCCTTCGTCCGTCTGTGTGTCCATGTAAACCTTGTAATCAGACTACAGGTCGCAAATATGAACGTATTTTGATGAAATTTGGTATGTAAACTTCTATCGAAATATCATATAGGTCTCGGTCAAATTGGGTTTGTGTATATTTATTATATCCATTTATGAGTAGTCCAAAAATAAACCCCATAGGACAATTCTTAATCATAGCCTCCATATGAAGCTGATTCCCAATCTACAGTTAAATCTATTAAAAAACAAAAAAAATTACACAGATATTTCTCATATTTATTTTGTATGTGTTTTTGCCAAAAATAAGTGAGGTTACCAAATATGGTCAGGATTGGTCCATTTTTCGAGCTAGTCCCCATATATGAACTTTTTCTTATCCAAAAGCAAAAAAATTGCCACTCAAATTGGTTTATGTTTATTTTCTATATCTAAATAGTCGGTCTAGACCGACTAAAGTTTTCTTACTTGTTTTTTTTTTTTTTTTGAAAATTTCTAGTTTTTCTGTTTTTGCTCATAGGTTGTGAAAAATCCTAAATTAAAACTTTGTAAAAATTAATGTGGGATGTGTTAAAATAATAGATGATTTTGGCATACAAAAAAAAAAAAAAAAAAAAATTAAGAATTCACATTTTTTTAAAATAAAAATTTTACGTTTTATTGAAAAAATTCATTTTATTAAAAAGTACCATTTATTAGAAAATTAAATCTTATTAAAAAGTTGCTTTTATTAAAAAAGTACCTTTTATTGCAAACTACCTTTTTTTCAAAAAGTACATTGTTTTCAAAAAGTAGCTATTATTAAAAAAGTGCCATTTATTAAAATAGTACGTTTTATTAAAAAACTACATTTTATTGAAAAAGTACATTTCATTAAAAAGTACCATTTATTAGAAAATTAAATCTTATTAAAAAGTTGCTTTTATTAAAAAAGTACATTTTATTGAAAAAGTACCTATTATTAAAAAAGTACCTATCATTAAAAAAGTACCTATTATTAAAAACTACCTTTTATTAAAAACGTACCTTTTATTAAAAAAGTACCTTTTATTAAAAAAGTACCTTTTATTAAAAAAGTACCTTTTATTAAGAAAGAACTTATTACACAAAATTACCTTTTATTAAAAAAGTACCTTTTATTAAAAAAGTACCTTTTATTAAAAAAGTACTTTTTATTAAAAATGTACCTTTTATTAAAAAAGTACCTTTTATTAAAAAAGTACCTTTTATTAAAAAAGTACCTTTTATTAAAAAAGTACCTTGTTTTCAAAAAGTACCTATTATTAAAAAAGTTCCCTTCATTAAAAAAGTACGTTTTATTAAAATAGTACCTTTTATTAAAAAAGTATCTTTTATTAAAAAAGTACCTTTTATTAAAAAAGTACCTTTTATTATTAAAAATACCTTTTATTAAAAAAGTACCTTTTATTAAAAACGTACCCTTTATTAAAAAAGTACCTTTTATTAAAAAAGTACCTTTTAGTAAGAAAGAACTTATTACATAAAATTACCTTTTATTAAAAAAGTACGTTTTATTAAAAAAGTACGTTTTATTAAAAAAGTACCTTTTATTAAAAAAGTACCTTTTATTAAAAAAGTACCTTTTATTAAAAAAGTACCTTTTATTAAAAAAGTACCTTTTATTAAAAAAGTTCCCTTTATTAGAAAAGTACGTTTTATTAAAATAGTGCCTTTTATTAAAAAAGTATCTTTTATTAAAAAAGTACCTTTTATTATTAAAAATACCTTTTATTAAAAAAGTACCTTTTATTAAAAAAGTACCTTTTATTAAAAACGTACCTTTTATTAAAAAAGTACCTTTTATTAAAAAAGTACCTTTTATTAAAAAAGTACCTTTTATTAAGAAAGAACTTATTACACAAAATTACCTTTTATTAAAAAAGTACCTTTTATTAAAAAAGTACCTTTTATTAAAAAAGTACTTTTTATTAAAAATGTACCTTTTATTAAAAAAGTACCTTTTATTAAAAAGTACCTTTTATTAAAAAAGTACCTTTTATTAAAAAAGTACCTTTTATTAAAAAAGTACCTTTTATTAAAAAGTACCTTTTATTAAAAAAGTACTTTTTATTAAAAAAGTACCTTTTATTAAAAAAGTACCTTTTATTATTAAAAATATCATTTATTAAAAAAGTACCTTTTATTAAAAACGTACCTTTTATTAAAAAAGGGCTGAAATGCACTTTGTCGGGCTGCGCCTATCCTAATCAAAATCACTCGCTGATTACGAAAATCGATACCAGAGAGGGGGAAAATGCCCCTGGGCGGGCCCAGGGGCCCGCAAAAAGTGACCCCAAATTGCGAAAAAATCATATGGGTACTCAAACTTCCGGGAATTTTATAGGGATCAAAAATAACAAAAAAAATTTTTTGGCCGTGGTCCCAGGTGTCCCCAGGCCCCCCCTTAAAATTGGGGGCCTGACCCATTATATAAGTGTGGGTATTCAAATGAAAGAGCACATTGAGAGGATTAGGAACTTTGACTAATTTTTCCAAAAATTTTAGAGGAAATGCCATATTTTCGGACATTTTAAGAAAACAATTTTAATTTTTTTCCAAATTTTAAAAATTTTTTATCATCTTTTTATATCGAATGCGAAAAACAGTAAGGAAAAAATACAGGGAATGTTTTTTTTGCAACCAATTTTGCGGAAAATTCAAAATTTTTAGCCTTTTACGAAAAATTTTAAAAAAATTCTGAAAATTGCCAAAATACTGAACAATTTTTCTTTCTACAGTTTTCCCTAAAAACTGAAATTTTTTTTTTTTTTACAGAAAATTAAATAAATTTTACAAAATGTCTGCTTTTTTAGTATGGGAAGACATTTTTTTATTCTTGTGACTTACGCAGGAAAACTTTATTCAGCGAAGCCACCTGCCGCGTCCTACTGGAGGAGAAAATCCTTAAGCGCGGCCGCAGGCCGCCACGCACAAAAACTTTAGTATGGGAAGACATTTTTTTATTCTTGTGACTTACGCAGGAAAACTTTATTCAGCGAAGCCACCTGCCGCGTCCTACTGGAGGAGAAAATCCTTAAGCGCGGCCGCATTCCGCCACGCACAAAAACTTTAGTATGCGAAGCCAGCTGGCCGCTCTAAAGAAAGTGTTTTTAATAAAACAAAAAAAAAAACTGGTTGGACCTGTCCATCGTACAAACATTTTTTTCCGCATTTTCGCAAAATTTAAAAAAAAAAACAACAACAGTATCCAAAAATTATTCCATTTTCTTAATGCTCTCGGATTGCCCTTTCATTTGAATACTCACACTTATAAAATGGGTCAGGCCACCAATGTTAGGGGGGGGCTGGGGACACCTGGAACCACGCCCCCAATTTTTTTTCTTTTTTTTTATCCCTATCAAATTCCTGGAAGTTTGAGCACCCCCATGATTTTTCCCCAATTTTGGGTCCCTTTTTGAGGCAACCTAGGGCCGCCCAGGGGCATTTTCCCCCCCTCTCGTATCGATTTTCGTAGTCTCCGGATTAATTCCAGGAGGGGGTCATTTTTCATTTTTTTTTCGCGGTGCGCCCGATAAAGTGCACTTTTGCCTAAAAAAGTACCTTTTATTAAAAAGTACCTTTTGTTAAAAAAGTACCTTTTATTAAGAAAGCACTTATTACACAAAATTACCTTTTATTAAAAAAGTACCTTTTATTAAAAAAGTACCTTTTATTAAAAAAGTACCTTTTATTAAAAAAGTACCTTGTTTTCAAAAAGTACCTATTATTAAAAAGTTCCCTTTATTAAAAAAGTACGTTTTATTAAAATAGTGCCTTTTATTAAAAAAGTATCTTTTATTAAAAAAGTACCTTTTATTAAAAAAGTACCTTTTATTATTAAAAATACCTTTTATTAAAAAATGTACCTTTTATTAAAAACGTACCTTTTATTAAAAAAATACCTTTTATTAAAAAAGTACCTTTTATTAAAAAAGAACATTTTATTAAGAAAGAACTTATTACACAAAATTACCTTTTATTAAAAAAGTACCTTTTATTAAAAAGTACCTTTTATTAAAAAAGTACCTTTTATTTAAAAAGGACCTTTTATTAAAAAAGTACCTTTTATTAAAAAAGTACCTTTTATTAAAAAAGTACCTTTTATTTAAAAAGTACCTTTTATTAAAAAGTACCTTTTATTAAAAAATTACCTTTTATTAAAAAAGTACCTTTTATTTAAAAAGTACCTTTTATTAAAAAAGTACCTTATTTTTAAAAAAGTACCTTTTTTTAAAAAAGTGCCTTTTATTAAAAAATTACCTTTTATTAAAAAGTACTTTTTATTAAAAAAGTAGCTTTTACTAAAAAAGTACCTTTTATTAAAAAAGTACCTTTTCTTAAAAAAGTACCTTATATTAAAAAAGAACCTAATATTAAAAAGTACCATTTATTAAAAAATTACCTTTTATTACAAAAGTATCTTTTATTAAAAAAGTGCCTTATATTTTTCATTTTATTAAAAATTTGCCTTTTCTTAAAAAATACTTTTTCTTAAAAAAGTATATTTTCTAAAAAAAATTACACTTTCTTAAAAACTAAGTTTTCTTAGAAAAACACATTTTCTTAAAATGTACATTTTCTTTAAAATTACCTTTTGCTAAAAAACACTTTTTCGTAATAAAGTATCGTTTCTTATAAAAATAAATTTTCTTAAAAAGATGTTTTCTTAAAAGTTGCATTATTTATCTTCAAAAGTACTTATTTTTAAAACTACATTTTCTTTAAAAATTATATAATTTTTTAAAAAAACTACTTTTTCTTAAAAACCATATTCTTAAAAAAGAAATTAAATTTTAAAATTATCTTTCTTAAATGAATATATTTTTTTAAAGTAAATTTTCTTAAAATGCATACAAAACAAGACTTAAAAAGGCAAATTTGATTAATAAATAAAGTTTGCTTTCAAGAGTACATTTTCTTAAAAAAGTAATTTTTCTTTAAAAAGTAATCTTTGCTTAAAAAAATACTTTTTTTTAAACCACATTTTCTTAAAAAATAAATTATTTTTTAAAATTATTTGCCTTAAAGGAATATGTTTTTTTTTTAAATACCTTTTCTTAAAATACATTTTTTAAAAGGCAAATTTTATTAATAAAGTAAATTTTGTTTCAAAATTAGCTTTTGTTTTGAAGGTGAAGTTTCTTTCAAAAATAACTTTTCTTAAAAATTTAAATTTTTTTTTAAATTAGCTTTTCTTAAAACAGACATTTTGTACATTTGTTTTCAAAATTATCTTTTCTCTAAAAGTAGAATTTCAAAAAGGACCTTTTCTTAAAGAAGAACGTTTTCTTAAAAAACATCGTGTGTTAAAAATTTTCCTTTTGTTAAAAAAAAATTTTTTTTTTTAAATATTACCGTTTCTTAAAAAGCCGTTTTCTTAAAAAAGTAAATTTTTTTTAAAACGGTATCTTTTCTGAAACGAATTTTTTTGTTAGAAAAGTACCTTTTGGTAAAAAAGTAAGATTTATTAAAATAGATTACCTTCTACTAAAAAATATTAAAAGAGTACTTTTTATTAAAAAAATAATTTTTAAAAATATCTGTGTTTAAAGACGTATTGATTGTAAAATTAATTTTAAGATACAGGGGGAGAGTATCAAAATTTCGATAAAGCTAAATTTAATGCTCTTATCTGCTTTTGTTTTAATCTAAGAAGCTTTTTTGGAGTGACTTTTAAAACAAGATTTATATCTATATTCTTATTATAACAATTTTGAATTAAACTACGGAATTTAACATAATTTATGCTTATTTATATATTTTATTGCCGAAATAGTTCGGTGCTTTAAGAAACGACAGGTAAGCGTTAAAACCAACAGATCAGAATATTGAGCCTTATAAAAATAGACCTCTTTGCAAAGTCTATTGTCCTTAATAAGCAATATGACCTCGGTATTGAAATTTTTGCAATAATATATGTTAACTGCAAACAAATTAAAAGAAAAAATTGCCGCGAAAATGTCTTTCCTTTCCAAAGAAGAAAAAAAGATTGAATTTCACTTAAAGTGTAATTCCGTATGTCTGTCAAAATTGTCGTTTTATATACGATTCATAATTTTTGCTATTTCGTATGACATGATTCTTAATTTGTTTTTTTTTTTCAATTCATCTTTATTTGCAATCTATTTTACAAAAATTAAAATAACAAGCAAATCTTATAATAATTATAACTAGCAGATCCCAGCCCTCGAAATTCGAGTACAAATTCTAGGAAATTTTATTTTTTCATTAAATAAAGACCCTAAAAGTATGCTAATCAATTATAGCCAATTCACAAATCAACACAAAAAACATTCTCATTTCTATTGCAAACACATTAACAAATTTAATAAACACACACATAGCATTGTATAATTTCATGTATGTGTTAGTAGCAAATTTAAATGCAATTTACTCAAAATAAAGGAAAAAATTTAAAAATCTGTAAATCTGCAAAACGGCTAAAAAGAAATACCTTTCAAATAATATACGTTTGGTCAAAATCGGGATAAAGCGGTAGAACAAAACATCAGTCACAAGAAATCGCCTAGCCTATTAATATTATAGATTAACTAAGATACTGAATTCCAATGAACTCAGTAAACAAAATATTAAAAGAAAAACTTTCATTATTTACATATTTACATTTTCTAAAGGGTAAAGGGTATATGGAAACTTTGCAACCTTTTTATTTCATCACTATCATCTAAGAAATTTATAGCTAATATGTTTGGGTGATTGCTAAGTCTATTAAGATATCTTTTGCTAAAACTGCTAATTTCATCTTTTACTTTTGGAATTTTAAGATCATTGTGTATATTATTATTAGTTATAAACCAGGGTACATTTGTTAATATTTGTAATGTTTTTGATTGATATCTCTGCAAAATTTCAATGTTTGAATTGCTGGTAGTCCCCCACAGCTGGATACCATTAGTCCAAACTGGCTTAAGAATGGTTTTATATAAGATTACTTTGTTTTCTAAACTTGACACTGATCTTGGACCTAACAGCCAATACAATCGTCTCGTTTTAATATTTAATTGCTCACGTTTCTTTTTAGCATGTTCCTTCCATGTAAGTCTTCTATCAAGAAGACTTTAATTTGAGAATTTACAAAATTAATTGTTAAAAATAAAGTTATATGTTTCATATATTTTTTAACTGTTAATTAATATTAAACAATTATTTTTTTTCTTTTAATATTAATCTTTTTTTTTTACTCTGTTTTTCTTTCGCCACAAGCCGTGTTGTATTTTAATATGTTTTGTCATATCAAAATAGAACCTGTTCTAATTGAAAAATTTACATGTGACTTTCCACATGTATTGTACATAAACAGTGTTTGAAAGGGGTCACACGATGTGTACAAATTCTATGTGCTAACATCATAAAAAAAAAAACACAAGCAAAACACATCGTGTGGTAGCAACTTTAGTAACATGTGAAATGAGATCTTCAAGTTTTTGTTGCCTGGAGATTTGTTAACATCATATTATGAGTTATATTAATTTAAAACTATGCTCTTCCAAAGCTCATGTTTAGGATATCGTATAATTGTTAGAACATTATTAATTGTTTTTTTTTTTTTTTTAATATTTTCAGTTGCTGTTTTTTGGCCAAACTTGTCACAAGGTACGTAAAGGTTTTGTTTTACGTTTGGTATTTTTTAGTGTTTTGTTTCAAAACTTTAGTAGAGCTTTGAAGGAGTTCATTGCTTAACTAAATTTTAAATGTTGTGTTACTAAAACAACGATATAAATATTGTATTTAATTACAAAATACGAACGTTCTTGGAATTTCTGAAATGCACAACATTTTGTTTATTTGTTTATACATATTTACACATAAACATATGTGAGTATGTGTTCCTATGTTTTAGTCAATAGCAAAATAATATATATATATATACATTCTTAAATACATATGACATTTGTTTTTCTAAACTAACGGGTGATTTTTTTGAGGTTAGGATTTTCATGCATTAGTATTTGACAGATCACGTGGGATTTCAGACATGGTGTCAAAGAGAAAGATGCTCAGTATGCTTTGACATTTCATCATGAATAGACTTACTAACGAGCAACGCTTGCAAATCATTGAATTTTATTACCAAAATCAGTGTTCGGTTCGAAATGTGTTTCGCGCTTTACGTCCGATTTATGGTCTACATAATCGACCAAGTGAGCAAACAATTAATGCGATTGTGACCAAGTTTCGCACTCAGTTTACTTTATTGGACATTAAACCAACCACACGAATGCGTACAGTGCGTACAGAAGAGAATATTGCGTCTGTTTCTGAGAGTGTTACTGAAGACCGTGAAATGTCGATTCGTCGCCGTTCGCAGCAATTGGGTTTGTGTTATTCGACCACATGGAAGATTTTACGCAAAGATCTTGGTGTAAAACCGTATAAAATACAGCTCGTGCAAGAACTGAAGCCGAACGATCTGCCACAACGTCTAATTTTCAGTGAATGGGCCCTAGAAAAGTTGGCAGAAAATCCGCTTTTTTATCGACAAATTTTGTTCAGCGATGAGGCTCATTTCTGGTTGAATGGCTTCGTAAATAAGCAAAATTGCCGTATTTGGAGTGAAGAGCAACCAGAAGCCGTTCAAGAACTGCCCATGCATCCCGAAAAATGCACTGTTTGGTGTGGTTTGTACGCTGGTGGAATCATTGGACCGTATTTTTTCAAAGATGCTGTTGGACGCAACGTTACGGTGAATGGCGATCGCTATCGTTCGATGCTAACAAACTTTTTGTTGCCAAAAATGGAAGAACTGAACTTGGTTGACATGTGGTTTCAACAAGATGGCGCTACATGCCACACAGCTCGCGATTCTATGGCCATTTTGAGGGAAAACTTCGGAGAACAATTCATCTCAAGAAATGGACCGGTAAGTTGGCCACCAAGATCATGCGATTTGACGCCTTTAGACTATTTTTTGTGGGGCTACGTCAAGTCTAAAGTCTACAGAAATAAGCCAGCAACTATTCCAGCTTTGGAAGACAACATTTCCGAAGAAATTCGGGCTATTCCGGCCGAAATGCTCGAAAAAGTTGCCCAAAATTGGACTTTCCGAATGGACCACCTAAGACGCAGCCGCGGTCAACATTTAAATGAAATTATCTTCAAAAAGTAAATGTCATGGACCAATCTAACGTTTCAAATAAAGAACCGATGAGATTTTGCAAATTTTATGCGTTTTTTTTTAAAAAAAAGTTATCAAGCTCTTAAAAAATCACCCGTTAGAAATGTGTATGTATGTTTGCAGCATGTTTGTCTCATAATTATATCATATTCTTTTCTATTTTTTAATTATTTTTTTTTTAAGTTATTATTTAAATTTATTGCTCATATTCGCTCACATAAATTTCATTGAAAAAACACATATTTCATTACTTCAACTTACAGCTTTGTTGTTATTTGGTGTTGTATTTAAAAATACCATATAGAGATTAAGTTTAGGTTCGTTGCTCTCTGAAAATTAATTTTGTAACAAATATGTTTTTTTTTTATTACTTATATGTTTTGTTTAACATGATAATGTATTCCATATCCAATAACTATACGGCTAAAAATAGCGATTGTGTGAAACATGATCCATTATTTATTTAACTTTTGGATTCTTTTAAAAATGCCAAAAATTTATTCAAATTAAACAGCAGAATAATAATAAAAACATTTTAAGATTAATATATGCAGAATCTAGTTTCTGTGGAGAGACTGTTGACCCAAATACTATGGTGCACAATTAGAGTACTAATAAGCCAAAGGGCAGAAAATTTCATTTTCGGATATTAAAAAAAATTGTGTTTATTTTGAGGATATTCAAAGATTTGAAAAATAAGGGTTGAAATATTTATTTTGCAAAAATAAATGATACTAAAGACATAAATATTGATTTTCAATACGACAACGTTGATAGAACTTTGTACTATAAAATATTTAGAACATTCCTCACTAAACGCACTAAAAACTTTATATTTTCTTGATAACAAGTTTTCTTGATAACAAGGCGCCTAAGGCACTCATTGAATCATATTGCCCGTACAAATATATGTATATTCCGATGTAATTTCTAGTTTTACATTTAAAATACAAAATGTTATTTTATCACGATTATAACTTAAGTCCATCTTGAAGCTACAAGAGGTATTTTTTTTAGTAAAAAGTAGTTTTTAAGAATACATTCTTAAAAACAACTATTTTAAGGCGATGAATCTTTTAACAAAAGCGCCATTTTTTAAAAAAAGGAAATTTTACTTTTTACAAAAGTAAACTTTAACTTTTTAAGCATGGTACTTTTAAAAAAGGTTTTTTTTTTTTTTTTAAAAAGCAGTCTTTAAGAAAATGTACTTTTTAGTAATTTTAAATATTTTAAGAAAAGTTAATTTTTTAAGAAAGGTTAAATTTTTAAGAAAATTTTCTTTTTACGAAAATTAATTTTTTTAAGACGACGCACAGTGGCGCCCGTAGAGCAAACGAGGTTGCAAAAATCAAAATTTTCAAGTGCGCTGACGAAGTTTTGAATAAACCCATGTTATAGGAAACTTTTCAAAGACTTCAAATATGCTACTCTTAATAATATCACATTTTTAGTTTAGAAGATATAAACGTTCAAAGTTGACCGACTTTCGGTTTTCAAAAAAACACACAATTTTTAGTCAATTTGTTGCGATTTCAGGTGTAATATCACGAAAAATAGGTAACGAATCGCCTTATTTTTTGTTTGTATTGATTGACGTATTTATTAAATGTAAAGGGTATCCCAACAAGAACGCAATTTTTAAATCTGGCAACATTCGAAGTGTCATTGTTTGACATTTGAACAATTGTTATTGTTTGCTAGTAGAAGGTACGAGGTTAGTAAAAATGGAGCGCTACACGAATGAACAACGCATTCTCATTGTGAAATTGTTTTACCAAAATGGTGAAAGTTTTGCGGCTACAGTTCGCAAATTGCGATCAATTTAGGGTCACAATAATGCTCCAAAAGAGTCAACTGTAAAGAGATTAATGGATAAATTTGCTGAAACTGGGTCTGTTAGTGATGTAAAGACAACAACGCGCCATCGACCAGGTCGATCGACCGAAAATGTCGCAGCTGTACGTGATGATGTCGCTCAAACTGGTGTCTCCAAATCCACTATGCAGCGAATTTTGACGAAAGATTTACATCTTCATGCATACAAAGTTCAATTGACTCAGGAACTGAAGCCAGCTGACCATGGACAGCGAAGGGAGTTCGTTAATTGGGTATTGGAGAGACAACATGAAAATGCTGATTTTGCCGCTAAAATCATCTTCAGTGACGAGGCCCATTTCCATCTTGATGGCTTCGTCAATAGGCAGAATTGTCGCATTTGGGGTGAGGAAAATCCTCGAGTGATTCACGAGAAGCAAATGCATCCTCAAGGTGTCACTGTGTGGTGTGGTTTTTGGGCTGGAGGAATCATTGGACCTTTTTTTTTATGAAAATGAGGCAGGTCAAGCGCAAACAATCAATGGTGTTCGGTATCGTGGAATGATAACCAGTTTTTTCTTGCCTCGAATTGAAGAAATGAATGTGGAGGGCATGTGGTTCCAACAAGACGGCGCCACATGTCATACAGCTAGAGAAACAATTCAATTGCTGCATCAGTCATTTCCCGGTCGTGTTATTTCGCGTTTTGGAGATCAGAATTGGCCGCCTAGATCGTGCGATTTAACACCATTAGATTTTTTTCTTTGGGGTTTTTCGAAGTCGAAGATTTACGCGAATAAGCCGACGATGACTCAAGCCTTAAAAGAGGAAATTGGACGCTGCATTAATGAAATACCGCAGTATTTATGCAAAACGGTCATTGAAAATTTCATTAAAAGATTGCGTGCATGCCAGCAAAGCCGCGGCGGCCATCTGCACGATATATTGTTCCATACATAACCTCATTCTGTCTACTTTACGATATAATAAAGTTTCACGATTTTTTTTAAAATATCTGTGTTTTATTTAAAATTTAAAAATTGCGTTCTTGTTGGGACACCCTTTATAATGATAAAAAAAAATTAACTGTTTGCTTTGTGTTTCTCCTGGTAAATCACTATTTAAAAACTATCCGTTTTTTCACTATTTTTCAACTTTGACGGAAAATAAAAAAAAATCTATATTTTTCTATATTTGCCATATTTGCAAAACATGTTCTTTGATTATTTCTTTACATAATTCAAAAGGTTTTATCTGCCCGTACGTGCCCGTTTGGCCTCTAGAGGTAAAAAAGTTTAAAAAGACATGGTTGCAGAAATTGTATGGCGTGCATCCCTTACATGTTTTGACTGACAGTATTTTGATCTAATAGTTTGAAAATTGCATTTTAAGTCGGTTGTCTACCTGTGAGGCTCTGCCAAAGTCTACTCCCAATATTCTGTTACAGACACAGGATGCACAAAAAACTACTCATTGAAATTCGCAGGTACGCACCACCTCACTTAAAAATTACTTTGGAGTACAAATGGTCAAGAACAATGTTGACTTATGGTCCCTCCAGGTAGGCCCAAATCTTATTTAGACACGAGCATAATATCAAAATTGCATAATTCAGCCTAAATCCATATGTATGCAGGGAACAGGTAAATTTTTAGGCACGGTAGCATAAGCCTATATATTGCAAAATAAGCATAATGCCTGGATTAGTGTACGACTGAAAGTTGGCGCAACAAGTACTGAAACCATGACGTTAAACAATTTAAAATTATTTGAACTGTTTAGAAGGTCAACCACACCAAAGTTTTTCACAGAAGCTGCTCTAGAAGAACTTGATAGCTTATACGGAAATATTGAGAGAAGCGAAATTATAAAAAATAATTTTTATCTGATATATGCAAATATTAAGGCAAAATGGGTGAAATCTAATCGAACCATTCAGAACTTCAACTCCAAATACGAGGACTGGCTTAATGAAGACACCATCCTGGATATATTGGCAGTAGATAAACCCACCACATCAACCAGAGGAGCAAAAGGAAGGCCAAAAAAAGTATTGAGGAGTGTTCAATTTTCACAAGAAAGGGGAAACTTGCCGATGCCACCAATGACTTGACCACGAAGCATTTATCGGACGCGCTGTCTATTAAATATACAAAGGATAGGGAAAGAGCTAGGTCGCAGATTACAAAATCTGTTGCTGATGCAAGCCCACTGCGACTAAAAAGGATTAAGGAAAGCATTCCCACGCCCACAAATGCACACATTAAAAAGTATGGTTCCGAAGAAGCCTTGGCCTTGTTTATCGACTTACAACTTTCCAAAGAAAAATATTAGATACTACGGGCATCCTTGATGCGACACGGGGCTGACGTTTTACCAGGATACAAGTATATTACGCAAGCCAAAATAAATTCACGACCACTGCATACGGAGTTTACGGAAGTCTCTGTGAAAGCCAATCTGCAGGATCTCACGGGCCATACAGCAAAACGGTTGTTGGAGAGTCTTCCTGAAAATGAGGTGAAAATTCTTCCTGAGAAACTGACTTTGATCAGCAAATGGGGCTGCGATGGATCATCCGGACAAAGCGTTTATATGCAAAGGATATCTTCCGATGACGCTACAATATCGGACGGAAATATGTTTATGGCATCTGTTGTTCCTTTGCGGCTAAAATCTGATGTTTCCTTACACTGGAAAAATCCACGTCCGTGATCAGTGCATTATTGCCGACCAATAATGTTTCAGTTTGCAAGGGAATCGGCAGAACTCATAAGGACCACGGTGAAGGACATTGAAGAACAAATAAGCAAGATTAAGCCTACAAAGCTGCAAATTGGAGAAGGAAAATATATTGAATGCAATTACGAGTTCCACCTGACCATGGTTGACAGAAAAGTCGTACACGAACTGACAGGAACAACCTCAACATTGTCATGCCCGATTTGCAAAAAGAGTCAGAAGAACTTTGGTAATTTAAACGATTCTACAAACGAGGAGAATTACGAATATGGAATGTCACCATTGCACGCAAGTATAAGGTGTATGGAGTTTTTGCTAAAACTAGCGTATACCCTACCACAAGAGGAGGAAAACTTCGATGAAAATACATCAATAAAGGATAAGGAAAATATCAGAAAGAAGCAAATACAGGATGCTTTTTGTAAACAAGTTGGACTAAAAGTAGACTGTCCCAAGCACGGATACGGTAACTCAAACGATGGAAACACTTCTAGGAGATTTTTTGAAAGTGATGAGGCAGTAACTAGAATCACTGGAATTCACAATCAAATCGTGAAAAGATTGGGAATGATCCTGAATGTTTTAAACTGCAATGAAAATGTCAATTCTACAAAACATGGAGAATGTGCATCGAAAACTGCATCTCTTTTAGCAGAAATGTAGCCACAGAAGAAGTTGACCCCGACCGTCCATAAAATATTGGCGCATGGCAAAGATATAATTGAGTACCAGTCTTTGCCAATTGGAGAGCTTTCTGAAGAAGCACAGGAGTCTCTTAACAAATTTTATAAAAAATATAGATTGCAGAAGCATCAAGGGTAAGGCAAAATGAGGACCTCTTCAACATGTTGGCAGCATCTTCCGATCCACTTATTTCTTCCCTGCGGAATGTGAAGTCACGAATAGAGTTAGAAAATAATTATAGTTTAGAAATGATGAGTCTTTTAGATATACCTTCTCTTACGAATTGTGATGAATATTTTACAGAAAATTGAAAAAATAAATTTAAAAAAGAAGTAATTTTTTTTTAATTTGTTGGGTAATAATTTAAAACATAAAACCCTAAAGAAAAAAAATAAAAACAATCTAAAAATGTAAAAACAATTTTTTTTAGTTACCATAAAATTGATTTTTCTACAAATTTTAACTTTGATAACCTATAAGTAGGCCCCTACAAAGTGTAGCACTCTTTCCAAACGCCTGTTTCATAGGCTGAACAGTTGTCTATCATATGCTGTTTAAACTGTTCAATTATGTTATTCGGTTCAAAAGATATGATTTTTGCAACGAAAAAACTCAAATGGCGCCACTGTGCGACGTACATCCATACTAACTAGCAGATTCCAGCGCTCGAAATTCGAGTGCAATTTCTAGGCAGCTTTATTTTTCAACTTAGCCAATTCACAAACCAACACTTTTTTGGTTTATTATTATTGTGAACGAAGATAACAAACTCATTAACAAACACATTAACAAATTTAATAAAACACACATAGCATATGTGTAATTTTATGTATGTGTTAGTAGCAACTTTAAATGCAATTTTCTCAAAATAAAGGAAAAAATTTAAAAATCTGTAAATCTGCAAAACGGCTAAAAAGAAATACCTTTAAAATAATATACGTTTGGTCGAAATCTGGATAAAACGGTAGAACAAAACATTGGTCACAAGAAATCGCCTAGCCTATTAATATTATAGATATAATAAAGAGGTAATGTGTGTTTCTTTGTTTTTTTGTAGGAGGTAATCTCCGTACCTGCTCATCTGATTTTAAAAATGTTAGTTCCAATATTTAGAAAGGTCTGTAAGGATGGACATAGGCAATAAATTTTGTTGATATTTTTAGTGGGCATGGCACCTCCCATATAAAATGAATTTTTCATATCATATATTTTGAGTACTATTACAGAGAGAGCTTTGAAAATTTGTGTGATGTCACCTAATATTTATGTTAGTAGCTATGCCGATAATGAGCTGGATTGGATAAGTGGGCGTGGCACCTCCCATACAAAGTAAATATAAAATATCATATATCTGGAGTACTGTAATAATGACAGAGTGTGCGTGAGCCCATAAGTTATTTATGTGATTTTTCGACTAATCAGATATTAATATGAGTAGTCCAATAAAAATTGGGCGCGATGGGATTAGTGGGCGTGGCACCTGCTATACAAAAAATATGAAGTACTTCGAAAGCGACAGTCTTAAAACTTTTGACAAGTACAATAACTATCAATGTGAGTAGTCGTGGAAAATATGGGCGGAATCGCCAATTCTAATATAGCCAAAAACAAAAATCGCCAAAGCCGAACATCGCGAAAAATAAAAATCATCAAAAACGAAAACCTTCGAAATCAAAAATGGGCAAAATTAAAAATCGACAAAATCAAAAATTGCTAAAATAAAAAATTGCCAAATGATATTCACAATTCAGTGTTGCCGGATTTAATTTCTAAAATCCATGTTCTTCTAATGGGCAGATATATGTATCTTGCTCCAGATAATTGGTGCACCGAATGAAAAAACAAAAAATATTGTATTCAGCAAGCATTGAAATAAAAAAAATATAAATAAATGAAAAAATAAATGTATTAATGCACTAATTTCGTAGGAAAAATAATTATGAAATAATACATGTTGTAGCGAAGCGCGGCAGGGCATACTAGTTTTTCATAGAAGGTACTTACTTATCTTTTTTTTTTTTAGAAAAGTTACTATTTTATTAAAAGGTACTTTTTTAGTGAAAGGTACTTTTTTTTAGTAAAATATACTCTTTATAGAGAGGATACTATTTTAATAAAAGGGACCTTTGAAAAAGGGATTTTATTTTAAGAAAGGCACTTTTATGTAAGAAAATGTACTTTTTTTAAAATTTTTTAAGCCAAGCTATTTTTTTTTTAGAAAATTTAGTTTTTACATTACATTTTTTTGAAGCATCACTTTTAGGAATAAGTAATTTTTTAATTTGTAAGGAAAATGCCAATTTTTTTAGAAAAACGTACTTTTCGACAAAAAAATTTACTTTGTAAGAACATGTACTATTATTAGAAAATATATGATATAAAGGAACATTTAAAGAAAATTGACTATGTTAAAACAGGTAGTTTTTTAAAGAAAATTTTCTTTTTCAAGAAAATATACTTTTTTAAAAAAAGATACTTTTTAAAGAAAGGGTACTTTTTAAAGAAAAGGTACTTTTTAAAGAAAAAGTACTTTATAAAGAAAATTTACTTTTTAAAGAAAAGGTACTTGTTAAGAAAATTTCCTTTTTTAGAAAAGGTACTTTTAAAGAAAATGTACTTTTTAAAGAAAAGGTACTTTTTAGAGGTTTTTAAAGAAAAGGTACTTTTTAAAGAAAAGGTACTTTTTAAGAAAATTTCATTTTTTAGAAAAGGTACCTTTTTATGAAAGGCTGCTTTTAAAGAAAATGTACTTTTTTAAGAAAAGGTACTATTTTAAGTAAATTCACTGTTTTAGAAAATTTACTTATTTAAGAAGAGGTTATTTTCAAAAAAATTTACTTTTTTTTATGAAATTTCACTTATTTAAGACAAGGTAGTTTTTTAACGAAAAGTTTTTTAAAAAAGTTACTTTTTTAGTAGTGGAAATTTTTTAAGAAGAACTACTTTTTAAGAATAGTTACTGTCAACGAAGAAAAGTTAAAATGCTTGTGGTATGCTGGATAGACAAGAAGGCAATGTCAAATTTAAATTTTATTACTTATATTTTAAGCTAACATAATCTAAAAGCGTATTTACAGTTATAAATTCATAGAAAGACAAAGAACAATTAATGTTTATAGACAAAAAGTAGTCGATTATATCGAATTTCGGTAGTTGATTATGATGTATAAAAGGATTAATTCATGAGATTGATTATTATAACTTTAATTGATATACAATTTAAGCAGCATGAAATAAATGTTCAAGATGATAAATGTTTTAAGAAAATTGTGGCCGTCCAGTTACTTTTGAAAGAAGATTTTTTTTTAAGAGAAGTAAATTTTTTAGAAAATTTATTATTTAAAGAAAATTTATTAATTTTAGGAACGTTTTTTTTTGGGAAATTGTATTTTTTACAGGAACACATTTTATTAAGGGTATATTTTTTAAAAAGGCACTTTTAAGAAAAAGTGTTTTTTTTAAGAAAATGTGCTTTTGAAAGAAATTTGACATTTTTAAAAAATTGATTTTATTTTCTTAAATGAAGTATTTTATGAAAAGATACTTTTTAAAGAAAATGTACTTTGTAAGAAAATGTGTTTTCTTAGAAGAGGCACTATTTTCAGAAAAGGAACTTGACTTTTTGAAGAAAATGTACTTTTTTAAGTGAAGGCTTTTTTTTATTTATGAAAACTTACTTTTTTAAGAGAATGTATTTTTATATATGTTGTTATTTCTTTTGGATTATGATGGCCAGCTTATAATTTTTAAATAAGATAAATTTAAAAAAAATTTATCTCATCTTCACTCTATGTTTCGTTGGTGTTTTTTCAACTTCATCAGGAGTGTACAAAATTTTTTATTTTCAATTTCTGGCGACAAAAAAAAAAAAAAATAAAATAATAATAAAAATGAAACAACATATCAACGTAATATTAATATTACATTACATTAATAATACATTAGTTACTATAGTTTAACTTACGATTAATACAAATTTAGGTTGTCAGGTCAGGAAACAAATTTAATAAAATTAAATAAATTAATAAAAATAAATAATCAAAACATATGTAAACAAGCAAGAATATTATAGTCGTTCTAGACCGACTATACGATACCCTATACCATGGTTTAAAGAACCTTTATCTTCGGTCCCAGTAATTGGATATAGAAAATAAGCAATAACCAAATTTAAGTGGCATGGTTATTAATTTTTTTGGCTGCAGATATGATAAACTTCATATCGGGTGCTATATTTATATGGGGACTAGGGCAAAAAATGGACCGATCCTGACCATATTTGGTAAAGTCACTTATATTTTGAAAAAATATATACAAACCTAATTTGAAAAAAATCTGCGCTTAATTTTTATTTTCTGGTAGATTTAAGTGAAGATCGGGAAGCAGCTCTATATCTGTATAGGGCCTTTGACTAGGAATCGTCATATAGATATTATTTTTGGACTACTGATTAATGGATATAAATAAGACATACGACCCCAATTTGACTGAGATCTATATGATAATTTGGATATTATGGCAATTTATGTCGATTTCATAGGGGTCATTTGTATGAGGACTAGGTCTGAACATGGACCGAATTTCACCAATTTAAATATCGTTTATCCTATGGCCGAGAAAAGCTTATGTACCAAATTTCATTATAATATATTCATATTTGCGACCTGTAGTTTGATTACAAAGTTTACATGGACACACAGACGGACAGACGGACGGACGGACGGAGGGACGGACGGACATCACTAAATCGATTCAGAAAGTGATTCTGAGTCGATCGGTATAATAAAAAATGGGCCTATGTCAAATATTTTTGGTAGTCACAAGGAGCAGCACAAAGTCATTATACCCAAACCACATAGTGGTATCTATAATATTAATAAGCTAGGCGATTTTTTGTGACTGACGTTTTGTTCTACTGTTTTATCCCAATTTTGACCAAACGTATAGTGTTTGAAAGGTATTTCTTTTTAGCCGTTTTGCAGATTTACAGATTTTTAAATTTTTTCCTTTATTTTGAGCAAATTACATTTAAAGTTGCTACTAACACATACATAAAATTATCAATATGCTATGTGTGATTTATTAAATTGGTTAATGTGTTTGTAATAAAAATGAGTTTGCTTTTTGTGTTGATTTGTGAATTGGCTATAATTGATTAGCATACCTTTAGGGTCTTTATTTAATGAAAAAATGAAATTTCCTAGAATTTGCGCTCGAATTTCGAGGGCTGGAATCTACTAGTAGGGTATAAAAAGCGTTAAATTAATTAGTTATATATATATATATATATTAACAATTGTCAATGTAAAAACAAATCCAAATAAAAATCCTCTGAAGATATTGCCAAATGAGCAACGAAACGGCAGAAGATGGAATAGAAGCCGATGAGAAACAATTTTCAAAAGTCTTAATAAAAAATCACAGTTGTAAACTTAACGACTAATCTCACAGAACTAATATTTTATTTAATTATAGCAATTGAATTTTGCAGCTTAGTGTTGTCTTTGTCTTCTTTGTTGTTTAATGTTTTGTGTATTTTTTGTTGTATTCCAATGTGTATCTTTTGTTTTCTATTCTCCCTTTATCTAAATCATTTTTATCTTAACGTTTTTTCCGCTCTCTTTTGCGTGTTAAGACAATGCTGTCGATTCCTTGTGTTTGTTTATGTCTGCTTGATGTTCCACCATTCCTACATTCGTTTTGTTCTTGTTCTTCCTAGACTTTATAACACTATAGACTTTATAACACAACTCCCTTTCATTAATATCGCATGTTATCTCGTAAACTACGTCGTTAATTTGTTATATACATATGTATGTGGTTTTGTTTACTTGTGTGTTTAAAAAGGGTTCTAAGTGTTTCATTTGATGTACACATATGGTCAAAATAATAAGTACAGCCTGAAAAATTTTTTTAAAGGCTCGTAGCCGAAAATTTATTAAAATTAAAAGAAAAAACAAATACTATTTTGATTGGTTATAACATTAGAAATAAAATAAATACTAAAACAATAACAAAAAACAAAAATTAAATTCAGTCTTATTCAAAAAGTAAGTAATTAATCAAAAAACATTGGACAAAATAATAAGTACATTTAGTTAAAATAAGCAAAACAATACAAAATTCAAGTTTTTTTTTTTAAATTTAGTGATTTAAGGTGAGTTCGTTAAAAGCCGGTATATCCACCCTTATTTTCAATTATTTTGTTGACTCTTTTTGGCATGCTGGCAATAAGTTTCCTGCAGGTCTCTACTGGTATTTCATACCAAGTTTTTTTAACAAAATCCCATAATTGATCCTTATTTTTAAAAACCTCCTTTCCAATTCTTTGTTTTAACTCTCCCCAAAGATTTTCGATCGGGTTTAAGTCCGGAGATTGACTTGGCCAGTCGAGAAGGGCCACATGATTATCTTGGAACCAATCCTTTACCAACTTAGAAGTATGCTTTGGATCGTTATCCTGCTGGAATATCCATCTAAGAGGCATACTTTCCTCAGCATAGGTCAACATCGTATTTTCCAATATGTCTTTGTAGTGGATTCTGGTCATAGTGTCGGTAATTCGATGTATCGGACCGACACCATACCACGAGAAACAACCCCATACCATAATATTGCCGCCCCCGTGCTTGACAGTCTTTTTTGTAAAGCGAACATGAAATTCTTTACCTTTAGGGCGTCGAACATTCCGGGCACAGTCGTTTCCAAATAAATTAATTTTTGTTTCATCGCTCCACAAAATTTTTCGCCATTTTTTTTCACCATCTGCTCCGGACCAATTGGAATGTCTTCTTGCAAACGCCAACCTAGCCTTTAAATTTTTTTGTCTAAGCAGAGGGACTCTTCTGGCTATCCGTCCTGGTAAACCAGCTTTTTGTAGTCTACGACGAACCGTTCGCGATGAAATTACATTTCCAATATCTGCTGAAATCGATCTTGAAGACACAAATGGGTCCTTCTTCGCAAGAGTTACAATAAGGATATCTGTTGTTTTTGATGTTTTCTTGGGTCTTCCGCGAGTTTCGAGGGTATTTTTAGGCTTTAAAGCATTTTGTACAAAAAATAGCGATCGATTCATAATTTCTGCTACAGAACGTAGACTTTTGCCACTTTCTCTTAGTCTTGAAACAATTCTTCTCTCCTCCGATGAACAATGACTTTTTCGACCCATCGCTGATAGTTTTTCCAAATATTTCTTTATAAATAGAGATTAACAACAGTGCAATAACTAGCCTTTTCAAAAAAATAGAGTAGACTTCGAAAATATTAAAGAATTCAGCAATGTATTTATTATTTTGACCAAGTACTGAAAACACATCTGCACAAAACTAACACACAATGAAAATAATGGGGAAGCCCCAGTTTTGTTTTTACTTTTAAAGGCATTGCCATATTATAGTTATTTAAAGAAAAAATAATTGCCATGTTTACTTTGTGTTAAAGTAACCAAAATTACATACAAAGAAAAAATAAGCAGGTGTACTTATTTTTTTGACCATATGTGTATGTGCTAATATTATTACACTCTTGTCAATTATTATTCTATTGACATTTATTTCTCCGTTAATTTTGGTATGTTTGGTATACTTTAAAAATTAGTTTCAATTGTTTTTTGTTTTTATCTTGCTAGGTTCTGTTGAAAAGATTGTTAATAACGTACATTGGATGATGCTTTTTTAATAAAATTTCCTTTATTTTATTTATATTGTTTTTTTTACCACTAAGTGGTCAAGGTATAATGACTTTGTGCTGATATTTGTAACTACCAAAAATATTTTCCCTAGACCCATCTTTATCGACTCAGAATCAATTTCTGAGTCGATTTAGCGATGTCCGTCCTTAAGTCTGTCCATCCTTCCGTCCATGTAAAACTTGTTATCATACTACAGGTGCAAATATGAATACATATTTTGATTTTCTCTTAGCCACGGGATGAACGCTATTGAAATTGGTGAAAATCGATTCATGTTCAGACCTAGTCCCCATACAAATGACTTTATTTGCCATAGCATGTGTATGTTTATTACATCTATTTATCATTTGTTCAAAAATAGCCCTATATGACAATTCTTAGTCATAGCCCCCCTATATAAAGCTAATTCCCGAACTTCGCTTAAATCTATCAAAAAACAAAAAAATTGCACAGATATTTCTTATTTATTATTTATTTATTTATTTAATAACTATGTAATAATAAATTATTACAAAATTATATTAAGTAAGCACTAGCTGCTAAGGCCATCGGCTCAGATATTTCTTAAATTTAGTTTGTCCATGTTTGTGCAAAAAATAAGTGACTTTACCAAATATGGTCAGGATCGGTCCATTTTTCGACCTAGTCTTCATATAAATATGTCATCAGATATGAACTTTTTTTATATCCGAAGGCAAAATTTCAAATTTCGTTTATGCTTATTTTCTATATCTAGTTTGTTAGACATAAGAAATAGGGTCTCTGAACGCATGGTATAGGGTATCTTATTGTTGGTCTAGACCGACTATAAATTTCTTACTTGTTATGATTGCGTTAGAAATTAAATCAGGCTCAATATCAAATGATTTTACTTTAAATAAAGCAAAAAACATGGGCACATTTGTGTCAAAAATTAATCTATATTCTGCAAGACAGAAGCTGTTTCGGGTCGAGTCACCAACCCTCATCAGAACCAAAAGCAGTAGATAGTTTGGTTGGCAAAAAGTTTCTTTCATATACCTTTGCTATGAAACCAACCTGTAATGCAGAATATAGATCATATAGATGGAAAAAAAAATTTTGTAGGACGTACAGCTAAAAATTAAAACATTATCCACTCACTATGGGAAAATCTGATACACCCCTATAAAGACGACAACAATTGTTTCAACCAAATTTATTAAAAAAATCCAAAATAATTCATTAGCAGTTATAGAAAAATAACAAGTAAGAAAATTATAGTCGGTCTAGACCGACTATACGATACCCTATACCATGCCCTATCTCTTAGGCCCAACTAACTGGTCATAGAAAATAAGCAAAAACCAAATTTGAGTCTAATTTTTATTAATTTTTTTGGCTGCAGACATGAAAAAGTTCATATCGGATGCTAGATCTATATGGGGACTAGGTCCAAAAATGGACCGATCCTGATCATGTTTGGTAAAGTCTCTTGTATTTTGCAAAAATATATACAAACAAAATCTGAGAAGAATCAGTGCAATATTTTTGTTTTTTAATAGATTTAAGTGAAGATCGGGAAGCAGCTCTATATGGAGCCAAAGGGATCATTTTTGGACTACACACTCATGGACGTAATAAACGCATAAAAAACCCAATTTGAGTAAGATCTATATGACAATTTGGATCTTATGGCAATTTATGTCGATTTCATAGGGGTAATTTGTATGGGGGCTAGGTCTGAACATGGACCGCTTATTACCAATTTCAATAGCGTTCATCCCATGGCCGATAAAAGCTTATATACCGAATTTCATCAAAATATATTCATATTTGCGACCTGCAGTTTGATTACAAGCTTTACATGGACACACAGACGGACGGACGGACGGACGGACGGACGGACGGACGGACATTGTTAAATCAACTCAGAAAGTGATTCTGATTCGATCGGTACAATTAAAGATGGGTCTAGGTCAAATATTTTTGGTTGTTACAAACAGCAGCACAAAGTCATTATACCCAAACCACATAGTGGTATAGGGTATAAAAAGATAATAATAAAAATAAAAAAATAATGAAATTAAAACAAGTAAGAAAATTATAGTCGGTCTAGACCGACTATACGATACCCTATACCATGCGTTTAGAAACCCTATCTCTTAGGCCCAACTAACTGGACATTGAAAATAAACAAAAACAAAATTTGAGTGAGATTTTTATTAATTTTTTTGGCTGCAGATATGAAAAAGTTCATATCGGATGCTATATCTATAAAGGGACTAGGTCCAAAAATGGACCGATCCTGATCATGTTTGGTAAAGTCTCTTGTATTTTGCAAAAATATGTAGAAACAAAATTTGAGAAGAATCAGTGCAATATTTTTGTTTTTTAATAGATTTAAGTGAAGATCGGGAAGCAGCTCCATATGGGGTCAAAGGGATAATTTTTTGACTACTCATTAGTGGATGTAATGAACGCATACAAACCCAATTTGAGTAAGATCTATATGACAATTTGGATCTTATGGCAATTTATGTCGATTTCATATGGGTAATTTGTATGGGGGCTACATCTGAACATGGACCGATTCTCACCAATTTCAATAGCGTTCATCCCATTGCCGATAAAAGCTTATATACCAAATTTCATCAAAATATATTCATATTTGCGACCTGCAGTTTGATTACAAGCTTTACATGGACACACAGACGGACGGACGGACGGACGGACGGACGGACATTGTTAAAACAACTCAGAAAGTGATTCTGATTCGATCGGTATAATTAAAGATGGGTCTAGGTCAAATATTTTTGGTTGTTGCAAACAGCAGCACAAAGTCATTATACCCAAACCACATAGTGGTATAGGGTATAAAAATAATAAAAAAAACCAAATTAATTCATAAACAACATATAAAATTTCTCTGTTTTCAATTTTATTACTATTTTAAATTTTTTTATAACTGCTAATGAAGTATTTTAGATTTTGTTAATAAATTTGGTTGAAACAATTGTTGTCGTTTTTGTGTATCAGATTTTTCCGATCGCGAGTGGATCAGGTTTAAATTTTTAGCTGCGTTCAAGAACATGAATTGGAAATAAAGTTGTACTCGAACTTGTTTTTTGTTCATGTTCTGTTTTTTTTTTAGCAGTACACGTGCAAGAGCACGAACTTTAAAAAAAGCTACACTCGAGCCTGTGTTGTTTATGTATATTCGAAACATAAAATACGTGATAGAATCATGTTCGTGTACATAACCAAATATTAAAAAGAAACATATTCTTAATTGTGTTCGGCACCGTACAAAATTTAGAAACACACATAATTGATATGAAAATAAAAATTTGTGTTGGCTGCTTTAGAACAGAACATTGTGTGTTTGATGTGTGTATTTTCTGAACCTTGGTTTTAAACTCATTTTTTTTTAGAGAATTTTCTTTTTAAAGAAAATGCAAATTTTGTAGAATATACACTTCTTAGCAAAAGTTCTTTAAAAATACTTTTCGAAGAAAAGGAACTTTTTCAGGAAGTCTTTTTTTTTTTAAGAAAGAATTCTTTTAAAGAAGGGTACATTTTAAAGAAAACTAGCAGATTCCAGCGCTCGAAATTCGAGTGGAATTTCTAGGCAACTATATTTTTCAACTTAGCCAATTCACAAACCAAACTTTTATGGTTTATTTTTGATATGAATGAAGATAACAAACTCATTAACAAACACATTAGCATATTTAATAAAACACACATAGCATATGTATAGTTTTATATATGTGTTAGTAGCAATTTTAAATGCAATTTTCTCAAAATAAAGGAAAAAATTAAAACATCTGTAAATCTGCAAAACAGCTAAAAAGAAATACTTTTCAAATAATATACGTTTGGTCAAAATCGGATAAAACGGTAGAACAAAACATCGGTCACAAGAAATCGCCTAGCCTATTAATATTATAAATGTATATTTTTTAGTAAATGTACTTTTCAGCGATTGTAATTTTTTAAAGAGGAGTCACTTTCGAAGAAAATTTACTTTTTTTTGGGAAATGATACCATTTAAAAAAAATATTATAATTTTTAAGAAAAGTTATTTATTTAAGAACGTGCACTTTATTCAGAAAAGGCTCTTTTTCAGAAAATTTAATTTATTAAGATAGTTTTTTTTAAAAAAGATACTTTTTTTTTTAGGAATATGTACTGTTGGAAGGTACTTTTCTAAGAAAGGAAACTTTTGAGATAACGCACTTTTTTTTATCAAATTAGTTTTTTAAGAAAAGTACTTTTTAAATAAAATGTATTTTTAAGAAAAGATAATTTTTTAAAGAAAAGGTACTTTTAAGAAAATGGCACTTTAAAAAAATTTACCTATTTTGGAAAAGGTCCTTTTTAAGAAAGGCAGTTTTTAAGAAAAGGTACTTTTTAAAGAAAAGGTTTTGATGGCGAAGCTGAGGTCTACTACTCAGCAGTGCCAACTTTTTTCAAGCAAAAATCGCAAAAGGTACCTAAAAAGCGTTAAATTAGAATGAAACTAAAAGCGCTAAAAAGCGCTGGTATTTGATGTTGGGGTTTAAGAGAACATCAATACAAAATGTAGAATGAGTAAAACTTTTTTATTACAACTGTTCGTTTTCAAATAAAACATTTTTTTTTGTCTCACGTCCGCCCTTTCCATATAAAATTGTAATTTTTTATACCCTATACCACTATGTGGTTTGGGTATAATGACTTTGTGCTGCTGTTTGTAACTACCAAAAATATTTGACCTAGACCCATCTTTCATTATACCGATCGACTCAGAATCACTTTTTGAGTCGATTTAGCGATGTCCGTCCTTCTGTCCGTCTATGTGTCCATATAAACCTTGTAATCAAACTACAGGTCCTAAATATGAATATATATTGATGAAATTTGTTAAATAAGCTTTTACCGGCCATAAGATGAACTGGTGAAATTCGGTCCATATTCAGACTTAGTCCCCATACAAATGACCCCTATGAAATCGAATAAATTGCCATAAGATCCAAATTATCAGATAGATCTCAGTCAAATTGGGTTTGTATGTATTTATTATATCCATTAATCAGTTATGCAAAAATATCTCTATAGGACAATTCTTAGTCATAGGCCTCATACAGAGCTGCTTCCCGATCTTCACTTAAATCTATGAAAACGCAAAAATATTGCACAGATTCTTCCCAAATTTGTTTTGTTTACATTTTTTCAAAATATAAGTGACTTTACCAAATATGGTCAGAATCAGTCCATTTTTTGACCTAGTCCCCATATAAATATAGCACCCGATATGAATTTTTTGATATCTGCAGCCAAAAAATTAATAACAAAGCGTTTCTCATATTTGGTTTATGCTTATTTTCTATATCCAATTAGTTGGACCGAAGGGGTAGGGTCTAGGTGTAGGTTATCGTATAGTCGGTCTAATTTTCTTACTTGTTTTATGTTTGAAGTGAATTAATTTTAGCAGAAATGTTTGATGGAATTTTAGAATTAAAACAACATTAATTTTAATATGTATTAATAAATTACAGAATTATATAAACTGAATACTCTCTCGACTTCACAGTTTGGGTAGGGTAAAGTCAATTTATCTATAACGTAACTTGATAATTCTAGAATTGGATATTCATTGATTGACTTTTTGAAGTTAACCCTTTCACGAACGAACGTAAACTGCTGGAAAATTTATGGTTTTTTTGTGGATTCCTAAGTAGGAATACACAAAAAAAACTGCTGGAAAATTTATGGTTTTTTGGTGGATTCCTAAGTACGAATCCACAAAAAAAAACACAAATTTTCCAGCAGTTTAAACAAAACATTTCTAAACAAAAGTGTCGTCAAAAATATTTTTGTTATATTCCTTCAAGGAAAAAATCCATGGGACATATATATCCCACTGGTCGTCAACGGTCAAAATTAGCAACTAATTTACTCTGCTCAAAGCAAGTCAGTGATTTTTGTTTGTATTTATACCCTATACCACTATGTGGTTTGAGTATAATGACTTTGTGCTGCTGTTTGTAACTACCTAAAATATTTGACCTAGAGCCATCTTTTATTATACCGATCAACTCAGGATCACTTTCTGAGTCGCTTTAGCAATGTCCGTCCGTCCGTCCGTCCGTCTGTGTGTCCATGTAAAGCTTGTAATCAAACTACAGGTAGCAAATATGAATATATTTTGATGAAATTTGGTATATAAGCTTTCATCGGCCATAGGACGAATGCTATTGAAATTGGTGAAATTCGGTCCATGTTCAGACCTAGTCCCCATACAAATGACCCCTATAAAACCGACATGAAGTGCCATTAGATCCAAATTATAATATAGATCTCAGTCAAATTGGGTTTGTATGTGTTTATTATATCCAATAATCAGTAGTCGAAAAATAATCCCTATAGGACAATTCTTAGTCATAGGCTCTATATAGAGCTGCTTCCCAATCTTCACTTAAATCTATGAAAAAACAAAAATATTGCACAGATTTTTCCCAAATTTGGTTTGTATATATTTTTTCAAAGTGCAACTAACTTTACCAAATATGATCAGGATCGGTCCATATGTCGACCTAGTCCCCATATAAATATAGCATCCGATATGAACTTTTTCATATTTGCAGCCAAAAAAATTTATAAAAATCCCACTCAAATTTAGTTTATGCTAATTTTCTATATCGAATTAGTTGGACCGAAAGATAGGGTCTCTAAGCCATGGTATAGGGTATCGTATAGTCGGTCTAGACCGACTATAATTTTCTTACTTGTTTTTAAATAAATAACTGTAGTTTTGGTTTTGTATTTGTTGTAAATTTTTAAATATAGATCACAGAGAATCGGTTACTACTTTTGTAGTTTGTACTAAAAATGGAAAGGAAAATCGTTCCTTTTGTAAAAAACCTTTTTGTTTCACAAAAAACTGTAATTGAATCGAAGATTACCATGTTATATCAAAATTTTAATGTCTTTGGTTCAATAACGTCCGAATTAATGACATCCAAATAAGATTAAATAAAAAAAACACAATTTTCAGGCTTTGGGGTCACCGTCTTAGTTCCTGAGAATACATGTGCCAACTTTTGTGGTAGGGTCTGAAAGCTAAAACTATTCTCTGTCGACACAAGCCAGCTTTAAAAATAATCGGTTGGAAAATGTGGCAAATATAAGAAAAAATAAAAATGGGGCATATATATCCCATTGGGCATGAAAGAGTTGAGTAATTCAATCTACAATAAATTGGTTCCATCTCTAGTTTTGCATTTATTTAGTTTAAAATTGTTAAAATTAATAATATCTTAAAAATTTTTTTTTTTTTAAAAGGCACTAAACGGAAGAAAATTCGATTTTTGGGTCGTCCAAAAGCGCTAAATCTAGCGAGAAAAACGCTAAGTTGGTATCGCTGCTTCTACTGATAACTACTTTTATTAGTTTATTATTATTTTTAAATAAAAATGATCTCTCAATGTACAAGCTACCAGTACACTAATGATATCATACAAGATTTCAAAGTTAGGAATAATAATTGTTTTTGTTTTGAGGAAATATTTAATTTTGGTTTGGGATAAGAACACTTTTTTTTTCATGACATTAAGGCAAGCGGACATTGTTCTAGCGTTTAAGAAAGTGATTCTGGTTTTATTGGTGAAACATGACCACAAAATGGCATTTGCCACAGAGCGGTGTAGAGAAAACAAATAATAAAACGAACTCAATTTTTCCAATATTTACAAACAACACTCATACATTAAACGTTTACATTTTCATAGTTTTTTTTTTGTTTATAACAAACGGGAATACATTCAAGGCCAAACAAACAAATTTTTCGCATAAAATCTTTTGAATTATAATTAGAGCATCGTGCGGCAAAATATAATTTTGTGGTTGTAAACATTCAAAAATGTAATATACGAGTTTAGTGTGAAAGAAACAAAGGGATTACTAAATTTGTTATGAAATGAAATACCCGAGTCTTTTAGTTTATTCTATATCTTCCCTTGGCAGAAATGGTTTTACGCAGAGCATATACACATTTGCATTTACAACTCAGGAAATTATTACTGTTTATTAGAAAATTAAATCGCATGCATCAACATATATTTTTATACCCTATACCACTATGTGGTTTGGGTATAATGACTTTGTGCTGCTGTTTGTAACAACCAAAAATATTTGACCTAGACCCATCTTTAATTATACCGATCGAATCAGAATCACTTTCTGAGTTGATTTAACAATGTCCGTCCGTCCGTCCGTCCGTCTGTGTGTCCATGTAAACCTTCTAATCAAACTGCAGGTCGCAAATATGAATATATTTTGATGAAATTTGGGATGTACTCTTTTATCGGCTATAGGATGAACGCTATTGAAATTGGTGAGAATCGGTCCATGTTCAGACCTAGCCCCCATACAAATTACCCATACGAAATCGACATAAATTGCCATAAGATCCAAATTGTCATATAGATCTTACTCAAATTGGGTTTGTATGCGTTCATTACATCCATGAATGAGTAGTCCAAAAATGATCCCTTCGATCCCATATAGAGCTGCTACCCGATCTTCACTTAAATCTATTAAAAAACAAAAATATTTCACTGATTCTTCTCAAATTTTGTTGGTATATATTTTTGCAAAATACAAGAGACTTTACCAAACATGATCAGGATCGGTCCATTTTTGGACCTTGTCCCCATATAAATATAGCATCCGATATGAACTTTTTCATATCTGCAGCCAAAAAAATTAATAAAAATCCCACTCAAATTTGGCTTTTGCTTATTTTCTATGTCCAGTTAGTTGGGCCTAAGAGATAGGGTTTCTAAACGCATGGCATAGGGTATCGTATAGTCGGTCTAGACCGACTATAATTATCTTACTTGTTTTTTCTTAAAAATTGTGAAAATATAGTTTTTTCCGATTTATCTTGCCAACTTAAGATCATATTATAATGACAATTTACAAGAAAAAAAAAATTCTTATATCAGATTATTATATTTTTATCTTTATATTTTTCAAAGGACATCTAAACAGATCTTTTAAGGAAACTTCCGATAAATGTAAATATATTAACCTAAGTTTGTGAATTTCTAATTTTTTTTTAAATTTATCTTAAATATTTCTTTGGGTGTATGATTTTCTCATAATTTGCTTGAATTTTTAGTATTAAAACAAAATATACAAAAAACAAACATGATGTTCGTAGACATTAACATGACTGCACTAACGATACGAGTTCCCACTAATATACTTGCCCAATAACAAATTAATAATCAACTACACCCACGCCTGATGATACCATAGTTTTCTGTCTGTATGTGTTTAATTAAAAAATTTTATAATTTTATAATTAAATGTCGTATTTTGTAATGACACTTAATATGACATAAATTTGTTGTCATTTTGTTATCTGATTTATTCAGTGAAAAAATGAGAAACATTTATTTAGTACGTATGAATTGTTTATTTCGAAAGTGGCAAAAGTCATTAAAAAAATTATAATAAATTAAATTATAATTTAACGGTACCTTTTCTTTTTAAATCTAAAACACATCGGGAAAAATTGGCAAATATAGTGATTTTTCAATGACTGTTGAAATTGTTTATACTGTCGTTCCTTAATACATGTACCCATCACTTGTTTATTGCTTACAAAGTACCAATTATTTAAATTGACAATATCAAAGTAATTAATGGAAAATTGAAAATTAAACAAGTAAGAAAATTATAGTCGGTCTAGACCGACTATACGATACCCTATACCATGCGTTTAGAAACCCTATCTCTTAGGCCCAACTAACTGGACATTGAAAATAAGCAAAAACCAAATTTGAGTGGGATTTTTATTAATTTTTTTGGCTGCAGACATGAAAAAGTTCATATCGGATGCTATATCTATAAAGGGACTAGGTCCAAAAACGGACCGATCCTGATCATGTTTGGTAAAGTCTCTTGTATATTGCAAAAATATATACCAACAAAATTTGAGAAGAATCAGTGAAATATTTTTGTTTTTTAATAGATTTAAGTGAAGATCGGGAAGCAGCTCTATATGGGGTCAAAGGTATCATTTTTGGACTACTTATTAGTGGATGTAATGAACGCATACAAACCCAATTTGAGTAAGATCTATATGACAATTTGGATCTTATGGCAATTTATGACGATTTCATATGGGTAATTTGTATGGGGGCTAGGTCTGAACATGGACCGATTCTCACCAATTTCAATAGCGTTCATCCCATGGCCGATAAAAGCTTATATACCAAATTTCATCAAAATATATTCATATTTGCGACCTGCAGTTTGATTACAAGCTTTACATGGACACACAGACGGACGGACGGACGGACGGACGGACGGACATTGTTAAATCAACTCAGAAAGTGATTCTGATTCGATCGGTATAATTAAAGATGGGTCTAGGTCAAATATTTTTGGTTGTTACAAACAGCAGCACAAAGTCATTATACCCAAACCACATAGTGGTATAGGGTATAAAAATATAAATGAAAATAAAAAAAAAACAAGTAAGAAAATTAAAGTCGGTCTAGACCAACTATATGATATCCTATACCATGCGTTTAGAGACCCTATCTCTCAAGCCCAACTAACTGGATATAGAAAATAAGCATAAATCAAATTTGAGTGGGATTTTTATTAATATTTTTGGATGCAGATATCAAAAAGTTCATATCGGATGATATATCTATATGGGGACTAGGCCCAAAAATGGATCGATCCTGACCATGCTTGGTAAAGTCTCTTGTATTTTGCAAAAATATATGTATACAAACAAAATTTGAGAAGAATCAGTGCAATATTTCTGTTTTTTTTTTATAGATTTAAGTGAAGATCGGGAAGCAGCTCTATATGGGGCCTATGACTAAGAGTTGTCCCATAGGCATCATTTTTGGACTAATGATTAATGGATGTAACAAACACATACAAACCAAATTTGACTAAGATTTATGTGATAATTTGGATCCTATGGCAATTTATGGTGACTTCATAGGGGTCATTTGTATTGAGGCTAGGTCTGAACATGAACCGATTCTCAGCAATTTCAACACCGTTCATCCTATGGCCGATAAAAGCTTATATAGCAAATTTCATCAAAATATGTTAATTTTTGCGACCTGCAGTTTGATTACAAGCTTTACATGGACACACAGACGGACGTACGGACATCGTTAAATCGAATCAGATAGTGATTCTGATTCGATCGGTATAATAAAAGACGGGTCTAGGTGAAATATTTTTGGTAGTTACAAACAGCAGCACAAAGTCATTATACCTAAACCACATAGTGGTATAGGGTATAAAAATATTACAAAAGAAAAACGAGTCAGTCAGGACCCCCTGTACGATACCGTATACGATGAGTTTCGGAAGAGGCTTTTAGATCCAATTTTACTGAGAATAAAATTGGGAATAGAAAATAAGTATAAACCTAAGTTGATATTAAATAGTTACTACAAAGTTCATGTTGGTTGCTATCCTTATGTGAGGACTAGGTCAAAAAATTGGAATATCTGGACCATAATTAATAATGGCACTTATTTTTCTCAAAAACATATGTAAAACCATCAGGATAATAATAATCGGTCTAGACCGTGTATACGACATCCTATACCATGATTTCAGAGAAAGGCTCTTAGGTACCAACTCTAGTAGTGAATGACGAAATATTCACTGACTTTTTAGCCTTATGTCCGGAGACTTTCTTATGCGGTAGATTTTCCCTTTTGCTGGAAGGCTGCCGATGTCCAACCAATCTCTGAAAAGGGTGAGGCTAATAACCCTGAAAATTACCGTCCAATTACAATCTGCTCTGCAATCTCAAAAGTGATGGAGAACATGATCAATTATCTAGAGGCCAATTCACGCCATAATGATTGACAGTATGGCTTTCGTATAAATCGGTCTACGGGAGATCTGTTAGCTCTTCTTTCTGAGTGCTGGAGTCGATCCATTGACATTTTTTGATTCACATTTATTGATGCACTCAATACACATTTGTTTTTGTTAAAGCACTTAGTCATAGGCAGTGTATTCTAATATATAAACACGCAGCACTCAGCACTAAGCAATACAAAATACACGAACAATTTTGTCTTTTTATTTTGTTGTTGTGTAAAAAACAATTAGAAACAAGTAAGAAAATTATAGTCGGTCTAGACCGACTATACGATACCCTATACCATGCGTTTAGAAACCCTATCTCTTAGGCCCAACTAACTGGACATTGAAAATAAGCAAAAACCAAATTTGAGTGGGATTTTTATTAATTTTTTTGGCTGCAGATATGAAAAAGTTCATATCGGATGCTATATCTATAAAGGGACTAGGTCCAAAAATGGACCGATCCTGATCATGTTTGGTAAAGTCTCTTGTATTTTGCAAAAATATGTACAAACAAAATTTGAGAAGAATCAGTGCAATATTTTTGTTTTTTAATAGATTTAAGTGAAGATCGGGAAGCAGCTCTATATGGGGTCAAAGGGATCATTTTTGGACTACTCATTAGTGGATGTAATGAACGCATACAAACCCAATTTGAGTAAGATCTATATGACAATTTGGATCTTATGGCAATTTATGTCGATTTCTTATGGGTAATTTGTATGGGGGCTAGGTCTGAACATGGACCGATTCTCACCAATTTCAATAGCGTTCATCCCATGGCCGATAAAAGCTTATATACCAAATTTCGTCAAAATATATTCATATTTGCGACCTGCAGTTTGATTACAAGCTTTACATGGACACACAGACGGACGGACGGACGGACATTGTTAAATCAACTCAGAAAGTGATTCTGATTCGATCGGTATAATTAAAGATGGGTCTAGGTCAAATATTTTTGGTTGTTACAAACAGCAGCACAAAGTCATTATACCCAAACCACATAGTGGTATAGGGTATAACAAGTAAGAGTGTTAAATTGGGCTGTGCCGAATATTTAGTACCCTCCACTCGTGTTCTCTTTTTTATTTTTGTTTTGTTTTGAAAACAACAAAATCAACAAGCAATCAAATATGAGTATTCATGGCTGATACATACATACATCACTAGTTTTAGTTTTTTATATGAAATTTTGACGGAGCATCTTTACATTTAGATGATCTAGAGAATCAAAATTCATTACCAAACTGCTGAAGATTATGACGAACTTTTTAAGCCTATGTAGTGCGACGCACTCGGCCTATTGCAGACAGAAGAATGTTTTCAACAGACAGACAGACAAACAGACAGACGGACATTGCCAAATCGATTTCTCCTTTTATTGAGATCAAGAATATAGTTATACGGGGTCTCCGGAAATTATTTCAATGAGTTGCGAACGGATTAACAAATTGATATATACCCTCTGCACAATGTGGAAGGTATAAAAATATATCTTGAGATTTTCGAAAGTACTGGAATTATTTGGAATTCATCAATAAAAAAAAGAAAACAAAACCCTAGCAAGAACAAAATAAATTCAGAACAAGACAATTTAAGTCAGTCTACATCGACTATATGACACCCTATACCATGCTACCCTGTACCATTAAAAGCATGAACCAAATGTAAATGGTATTGTTATTAATTTTCGTCGTGCAGATATGACAAAGTACACATCGGATTTTATTTTTCTATTGGGACCAGGTCAAAAATTGAACCGATCATTACTAAATTTAGTAAAGTCACTTAATTTTTTTGGAAGGAACATTCCTCAATACCTATACCATCCATATATACAGATGGCATTGTTGAATCCATGGCACTATGAGTCATCAAACAGCACTGAGTATTCTGCGCATTAAAATCAATCGCTTTACCCCACTCGGAGATTATTAACAGGTCTGGATTGAGTGTGTCATTAATTGTCAGCCATTTGCCCCCAACCTCCAAATGGCTTAAAGGAAAATGAATGACAAATGTTACTGTCATCTGCGAAAGATTATCTTATATATTAAAAGAATTTATGAATAAACTTTGCATTCAAGATTTTTTTCAATATTTTTCTTCTCTCAAACCTCTATAACTAGAGTTCTAATTAACGTAGGCTGTTGACATATGTCTAAGAACACTCAGTGGATCAAGCTCCTTCTTTTGAGCTATTAACTGCTTAAATTCGTTGGGTTTGAGGAAAGTTATGCGTGGAGAATCAACTTTACTTTTACTGTACGTTAACTTATCTTGGCATATTTTGGCATTACTGTATGTTAACTTCTCTTGGTAAATTCGTTGGGTTTGAGGAAAGTTATGCGTGGACAATCAACTTTACTTTTACTGTACGTTAACTTATCTTGGCATATTTTGGTATTACTGTACGTTAACTTCTCTTTTTTTTTTTTTGGCGCCCTATGCTCCAGTGGGAGTTAGAGGAACATATATAACTTCTCTTGGCAGATTTTGATATTATATAATAAAAATTAATATAATGCTGCGGAGCAGCACGGGTCCTCTAGTATAGAATTAAAAGTTTAACCAAGAAGGTCGCTCAGAAAGATAAGGAAAAGAGAAGAAGAAAGAACGACACCCTAGGGTACCCCTGAATTAAGCTAAAATTCATTAGATGAGATCCCCATTAATAACAAAAGGTATTGTGCGGTCTCTGAGAAAACGCGATATAAATCGAGAGAAGTAAATGCCGAAACCAAATGCAATAAGCTTTGATATCAATGCACCGTGCCACAGACGATCGAACGCCTTGGAAAAAAAATTAATCTCGAGCCACCACCTTACTTTCACCAAAATTGTGAATGGAAATACATGGCTATGAGAATTCAATGATGTTCGTTGGAACGAGCATGTTTTTCAAGAAAGAAGAAAAAATTACTTCACTCCTTCTGATCTCCTTAATATCTATACCAATTACATCCGACCGAAAATGGAATACAACTCCCACATACATATGGGCAGGAGCTTCAAAGTCTATCTTGGAGCTAATGGACCGTGTACAAAGGAGGGCGTTGTTGCTCATTAATGATAATAGGGTATCTAATTCTATTGACTCGTTGGAACATCGTCGAAATGTAGGTTGTGTAACACGGTTCTATAAATACTGCCATGGAAATATTCTTCTGAGATTAGCGAGTTTCAGTTCGCTCTAACTGCTTCTCTATTAGAACACATTCGTTTGTTGTCTACTGTCCAGTTGACCGCCCAACGCATTACAGATTAAATTCATTTATCAGTCGAACTAGCTGTATGTGGAATAAACTCATGGCACAAGTCTTTCTAACAGTTACAATCTAATAAAATTTAAGTCAAATATCCAGAAACACTAATCCCTCTTTCCTTCTTCCTATAACCAATTTTCCTTAAGTCTAAACAATTCACAATGTAGGGGGCATCCCTTAATAAAAAAAAAACAATATGTGAAAAAAATGGCTCTAGGAAATATCGCCCAATGAAAATCACAAAAAAATATATGAATTATTTATTTGCAATCTATTAAAAAAAAAAATAAATAAAAAAAAAAATAATAATAAAACTATGTATTATTATAAAAGTATTGTGTACATACTTCTATTTTCTATACGGGAGGTCAGGTATAAGACGTCTTTTCAATTTTCGTATCTCATCAGTATCGTCTAAGAGGCTGATTGCTAAGATATTTGAATGACTTCTTAGTCCATTTAGGTATCTTACACTGATATTATTAATTTCTTCTCTTATTGTGGGAATACCTAGATCATTATGTATACACTTGTTATTTAAAAACCATTTAGCATTAGTTAATAATCGTTGTGTTTTCGATTGATATCTCTGTAAAATCTAAATGTTGGATCGGTATGTCCAGATCGGTTTTAGTATAGTTTTGTATAAGATGACCTTATTTGGGGCCTAATAGCCAATATATTTTTCTTGTTTTGATGTTTAAATGCTCGCGTTTCGTTTTTATATGATCTTTCCAAGTGAGCCTTATGTCTAAATGTATCCCTAGGTAGTTTTCATTACTAGTTTTAGGGATGCGACTACCATTTAAATACAGAGTTGGACATTCACTTTTTCTTGGAGTGAAAGTAACATGGACCGATTTCTCCGTATTCACTTTAATGTTCCATTTTAGTAACCAAGATTCCATTATATCAATTGGAGATTCATTAGAATATAGAATTGCAGTGTCATCTGCAATGTGGCGGATCTCTCAATATTGGGCATATCCGAAGTAAAAATTGTGTAGAGAACTAGTCATAGAATGCTTTCCTGTGGGACACCTGCTTTAAGAACGCCAAAAGTAGAATCTACACCGTTAACATTTACATAGAATGATCTTTCATGTAAATAAGATTTTAAGAATAACTAAAATGGTGCTGGAAGAAGTTGATTTAGTTTATAAAGAAGGCCATTGTGCCACACTCTATCAAAAGCCTGCTGTATATCCAAAAAAACTGCTGAACAATATTTTTTGCCTTCCCAGGTTCTTGGAATTTCTTCAACAATACCGTGGCATTGTTCAGGAGTACCATGCTTATGCCTAAATCCGAATTGGTGATCTGGAATTATGTTTTCCTTTTCTAATATGGGAAGTAATCTTTTCAAAAGAAGTCTCTCAAATATTATAGAGAATACTGGCAATAAGCTTATTGGTCTGTAAGACGCTACATAATTTTCTGGTTTATTTGGCTTTTGAATTATAATGATTTTGGCAGACTTCCTTTGGGACGGGATGTAGTATAATCTCATAATGGAATTATATATTGTTGTTAAATATCTAATAGTAAAAATTTTACAATTTTCGAATCAATAGAGCCGGCGATTTCTTATTATTTAGTTTGTTTATAACACTAACAACTTCTGAAGGCGATATGTTTTTAATTGGAAGATCCATTTGACAAGAAACGTCAGGAAACCTTGATATTTCGTCTAATTGTGACGAATTACTTAGGCTAAAAGGAGCAAACTATTTTTCCAAATAATTTTTAAATTCACTAGTTTGCACTTTTGATTGGCCAACAAAAATACCCAGTGGCGAAAAAATGGAGCTCTTTTCCCTGCCCGTATTGTCATGCAGTTGTACAAGACACTACAGTTATTTTTTATACCCTATACCACTATGTGGTTTGGGTATAATGACTTTGTGCTGCGGTTTGTAACAACCAAAAATATTTGACCTACACCCATCTTTAATTATACCGATCGAATCAGAATCACTATCTGATTCGATTTAACGATGTCCGTCCGTCCATCCGTCCGTCTGTGTGTCCATGTAAAGCTTGTAATCTAACCACAGGTCGCAAATATGAATATATTTTGATGAAATTTGGTATTTAATCTTTTATTGGCCATGGGATGAACGCTATTGAAATTGGTGAGAATCGGTCCATGTTCAGACCTAGCCCCCATACAAATGACCCCTATGAAATCAACATATATTGCCATAAGATCCAAATTATCATACAAATCTTAGTCAAATTGGGTTTGTATGTATATATTACATCCATTAATCAGTAGTCCAAAAATGATTCCTATTGGACAACTCTTAGTCATAGGCCCCATATAGAGCTGCTTCCCGATCTTCACCTAAATCTATCACAAAACAAAAATATTGCACTGATTCTTCTCAAATTTTGTTTGTATATATTTTTGCAAAATACAAGAGACTTTACCAAACATGGTCAGGATCGGTCCATTTTTGGGCCTAGTCCCCATATTGATATAGCATCCGATATGAACTTTTTATACCCTATACCACTATGTGGTTTGGGTATAATGACTTTGTGCTGCTGTTTGTAACAACCAAAAATATTTGACCTAGACCCATCTTTAATTATACCGATCGAATCAGAATCACTTTTTGAGTTGATTTAACAATGTCCGTCCGTCTGTGTGTCCATGTAAACCTTGTAATCAAACTGCAGGTCGCAAATATGAATATATTTTGATGAAATTTGGTACATAAGCTTTTATCGGCCATGGGATGAACGCTGTTGAAATTGGTGAGAATCGGTCCATGTTCAGACCTAGCCCCCTTACGAATTACCCCTATGAAATCGACATAAATTGCCATAAGATCCCCATTGTCATATAGATCTTACTCAAATTGGGTTTTGTATGCGTTCATTACGTCCATTAATGAGTAGTCCAAAAATGATCCCTTTGGCCCCATATAGAGCTGCTTCCCGATCTTCACTTAAATCTATTAAAAAACAAAAATATTGCACTGATTCTTCTCAGATTTTGTTTGTATATAATTTTGCAAAATACAAGAGACTTTACCAAACATGATCAGGATCGGTCCATTTTTGGACCTAGTCCCCATATAGATATAGCATCCGATATGAACTTTTTCATATCTGCAGCCAAAAAAATTAATAAAAATCCCACTCAAATTTGGTTTTTGCTTATTTTCTATGTCCAGTTAGTTGGGCCTAAGAGATAGGGTCTCTGAACGCATGGTATAGGGTATCGTATAGTCGGTCTAGACCGACTATAATTTTCTTACTTGTTCATATCTGCAGCCGAAAAAATTAATAAAAATCCCACTCAAATTTGGTTTATGCTTATTTTCTATATCCAGTTAGTTGGGCCTAAGAGATAGGGTCTCTAAACGCATGGTATAGGGTATCGTATAGTCGGTCTAGACCGACTATAATTTTCTTACTTGTTTAGCTGTGTACTAAGTATTTATATGAATACATTACATAAGCAAAACAAATTCATTACATAATTTTATGGGCTACTTTTACCATAATGGAAAAAAAAAACTTCTGTATTAAATATTATTTCATTTTGCATAATTTTAATTGATTCTTGAATCAATTTTCATATGGACAATATTGATTAATTTTTGGTCGTTCTTTTTTTAACATTTTGTATGTTATTGGCCCATTTTTCATATTTTTGGGCAACATTTTATTATTATTTATTAATTTTTATTTTTTTGTGGCGATTTTTCGTTTTTGTTTTTGCCATTTTTCATATTTTTTTGGCCAAAATTTCATACATTTTTTTTTGGTATTTTTCGTTGGACGATATTTCCCAGAGCCGAATATTTTTGTTTTTCGAAAATTTAAGGGAAGATCCCAGAGCACCTTTATAAAGGGGGTATGAGGTTTATTTTTGTCAACTGATCACTCGGTGTAATAAACGTATATATATCAAATTTCTAGGTCCTTGGATAATTTAAGTCGATTTCATACGTACCATTTGTATGGGAGGCACCGATTTCCACCAATTTAAACTATGGTGGTCATATGGTCGGAAAACGCTTATATACAAATTTTAAACTAAATATATTCATATTTTGCGACCTGTAGTTAAATTACAATGTTTACATGGACACAGACGGACAGACACCTGTCAACACAGTGTTATAAGGAGTGAGATAAAAAAAAATCTTAACATACATAAATTGTAATAATAAGGAAACCACTAGATGTAGAGTTCTTCTTTTTTTTTATTTAATTGAAATTATATTTAAGCCAACAAAAACAAGTAAGAAAATTATAATCGGTCTAGACCGACTATGCGATACCCTATACCATGCGTTTAGAAGCCCTATCTCTTAGGCCAAACTAACGGGGCATAGAAAACAAGATAAACCAAATTTGAGTGCGATTTTTATTAATTTTTTTGGCTGCAGATATGAAAAAGTTCATATCGGATGCTATATCTATATGGGCACTAGGCCTAAAATTGGACCGATCCTGATAATGTTTGTTAAAGTCTCTTGTATTTTCCAAAAATATATACAAACAAAATTTTAAAAGAATCAATGCAATATTTTTGTTCTTTGATAGATTTAAGTGCAGATCGGGAAGCAGCTCTACATGGGCCTAAGAGTAAGGGTTGTCCCATAGGGATAATTTTTGGACAAACTCAATTTGAGTAAAGATCTATATGATAATTTGGATCTTATGGCAATTTATGTCGATTTCATAGGGGTCATTTGTATGGGAACTAGGTCTGAACATGGACCGATTTTCACCGATTTCAATAGCGTTCATCCTATGGCTTATATACCAAATTTCATCAAAATAGACTCATATTTGCGACCTGCAGTTTGATTACAAGGTTTACATGGACACACAGACGGACAGACACACGGACGGACATCGTTAAATCGAATCAGATAGTGATTCTGATTCAATCGGTATAATAAAAGATGGGTCTAGGTCAAATATTTTTGGTAGTTACAAACAGCAGCACAAAGTCATTATACCCAAGCCACAAAGTGGTATAGGGTATAAAAATCATCTCTTAGGTTCTCCTAAACTCCCTTTTCACAAGAGCCCATTATCTCTCCACTGGCCAAAGGTCTAGACAGTTTGGAGGATTTATCTCACTTGGTACAAGTACAATGTTATTGCTCTTGTGCCACTCAAGAGCCTTCACATCGATTTGTTTTCAAAGATACAAATAAAACTCTTACGAAAACTGAGAATAGTGGAAATTAGAAGTATAAATGCAAAAAATATTCAAAATTCAAAAATAACGATTGTTTGTTTGGACAGAGTTGTATCTTCTGAAATTAATACAAAGTAAAGCTGTATGGTACGAAAACTGAATCTAACCACACTGCTCATAGGCCTGACTTTAGGTGAGTGTGTTAAAGCGCTGACCAAAAAGTGCAAGTACGAGTGTATGTGAAGGTTCATGGTTCAAAACCTCACGGCCGCCCTAAGTAGAAAAAAATTTTCATATAGAAACAATCTATTCAATTAAAACATAACAATTATCACAATGTTCAATAAATCGCTGATGAAGGCTGAAATGCCAGAAACCGGTCCGATTAAGAATACAGTGCAGTTATGAATTTTTGAAATATATGCTTTCTTCTTCTTTACCACGCACCATTTAAATAAAATATTTACAGTTTGTCAATAATATCTTTACACATGAAGAAACAAATAAAAATTTTAAAAGAAACATTAATTTTTATTCATATAACCATTTTTTTTAATTCTTGCTCATCTTAGCTTTTATATGTGCTTATAAATATAATAAATACAAGAAAAAGTTCAATAAAAAAAATATTCAAATGAAAATTAAAATTAAAAAAAGGACAACAGTTCAATTTCTGTGCTATCAAATAAATGTTAATAATAAGTAAATAAGCTGTGGAATACTATATTCTGCAGGTATTTTTTCCCACTCTTCTTTAATAAATAATTTTTATTTGTTCTTATTATTTAACGGAGTTCGAGACTTCTCGTCGCCAAATATGTTGTGTATTTTCCATAAATCTTTATCGAATTCAATCGCAAATATGTCTGAGAAATAATCACTATCGTTATACTTATGTATATAAATGTATTATTATGTATTAAACCGTTAAGAGCTGTACGCAGCTTGTTAAGGAATCTTAACAGAAAATTTTCATATATTTCTTAAAGAAAAAAAAGCACAAAAGTACCTTTCAGTGCAACGCTAGCAATCAGCTGTTTTCTGTCAATTATTAAGAATTGTGAAATTGAAAACAAATCAATTGTGCTTTATTTGGCCTGCTAAATGCTTTTTAAGCTCAGTATCAAAATTACGCATCCGTTTCTTGTTTTTCTTTGCCGAATTTTGTTCGTTTTTTTCCATGTTTTCTAAAAAATAACTTTCAATTTTTATAGCATATTACATTTTGTTTATGCTTACCTCTCCTGTCAAAATTCCGTTCAGAAAGAACGAAAAATTTCATATTCCTGCTCAAAGCCTGGGTTGCCTAATTTAATTAACGTAAAAAAAAGTAGTAAAACAACAGAAATTTTTTGACAGAAAAATTCCTTAAGCATTTCTGAAGCGTTTTTTTATATGAAGTTTTTGATTCCTTAGCAAGCTGCATACAGGCCTTTAGGAATTAAATACTGTTTTTTACAAGATATCTATTGAAGGTACAAGAACATAATAGTGCTTCTGATGGGTGATACAACTTTTGTACTCGTAAAATGGGTATATGGGTATTTACATTACAATATGCTTTTATTTTCTTGGCCTTAAAAACGTAATGTGGTTTCCAGGTTTCCTATCAATTGTCAAATTCACTTAATACCTTCTTATAAAATTGAAAACAGTTTGATGGAAGACCTCTGATTATTGGCCAACTTTTTATAAGACCCGGTTGGATTTTGTTGAAAATATTGAATATTTTTAACTTACTTCTATATCATCACTCATTTTAATCAAACTAACCAGAAATGGACAGCGTTATCATTAAACATAATTACTGGCATATTTTTAAAAGACAAGTTAATAACAAAAATCAAATAGTCTGTTTCGATCTCATTCCTTAGGATGTAATGAATATGTTTGAATTTTCTTAAACAGTTCAAAATTACAGATATTTTATAAAACTATTGTAGTTCGATAATGATTATTTTTTGACCAATAATTTTCGTAATTAATTCAGTTATATATTGCTTTAAATTTATGCATAAAGGCCTGCTTTGCAGATTAACCATTTAATTTCATGCTCCCTTTTTCATAAAAGGTAAAATAAATATTCGTGTTAAATTTATTTATCTTTTTCTATGTATTTTTGTTATAGTTTTGCACCACGATAATGAAGCACATAACAAACAATTAAGTTCTTTGAATTTTAATTTTATTAGGAGCTTAGTTATTCTTTCTACTAAACATAATATATATGATGTTTTTTTTTTTCTAATCTTTCTTGGAGGAAGCACAATGACTTTCATCCATAAAAGTGTAAAATTAATTTTGAAGTTTATTTTTGGCCGGCCAGTCATTAATTTTTTTGTTTACATTTTTTGGTTTCTAAATTTTTTTTTTTTGTTGGCGTATGGAATATGGACATTCAATGTGTTTTATTACCAGTTTTTATTATTATCTGATAGCAGTGTTTGTTTACGTTTCATCTAAATACACAAGCAGAGCTACTCAAACGGAAAGTGGCGGTTCCCTAAAGGGTTTGTTTTTAGATTGCAAATAATAAGAAGAAAACAAAATGTTAATGCTGTATTTGTAATTTAAATCTTCGCCATCGAAAATTAAATCATATCGAAGGTAGCTTGTTAAGAAGTTATTCGTATATTCGAGAAAGAGCTGTTAAAGACACCGGAGTAGCTAATAGGAAAATATTTTTTTTATTCCTATTGCTTATAAAAGGGGGTTAAGTATTATTGATGCTAGCAACTAACATCATACTCTTGAATTTTGAATAGAAAAAAAAATTAATAAAATATTTTGAATTACGAACTTTTCACCATTGAATTTTATTTGTTTTTTAAAAACTTGCGGATGTTAAGTAGAATTTGCAAGTAGTGGAATTCCACGAATTATGCAGCGACGAACAAGTCCTGTTACATCGATTTTATTTTCGTGGAAAACAAACTTGTTTGTACAAAGTTGATTTGATATATTTTTTTCTTTTGGAAACTATATTTTAAGATGAGCCGCAAAATCACTGATATTGATGCTGAAGAGACAAAAATTATCCTAAATGTTAGAAATGAGGGTAAATCTTCTTTCGGACCCTAGGCAAAAGCCACTCCTTAGTGTAGTACGTCATTCTAAACTGCAAATACACTAATACAATTTTATCAAATCTTCTTTCTGGTCGGCTCTCCGAACTATCTAAGCGCGATAATCAAACTATTTTGGCGTCAGTAAAACAAAATCGCAGAATTACTGCCTCAAAAATAAGTTCTCATCACAAAAATACTCCGGCAAAGATATCAATGAAGACACCGTTCTGAAATTATTAAAAAATCTGACTGTGATGGTCTACATGGCGTACGTAAAAATCCATTAATTTCCGATGACAAGAGAAAAATTCAATTGAGTATGTAACCAATGATTCAGCATTTGGGGAAAGTGTTGTAATTTCAGATGAAATCAAGTTTTACATTTTCGATTTAAAGAAAAAGTGGAACTACATTAAATAAAGAACATCTTTTGCCAACGGTTAAACACGGTGCAAGTGGCATTATGGTTTGTGGTTGTATGGCAGGCAGCGGGGCTGGTAAACTCGTATGTATTATTATATAAACATTTTAAAATAAAATTTATATAAAGATTTTTGGTTTCAACAATATAATGATCCAAAACATACGGCTCACAATGTCTATAATACTAAAAATCAATTAAAATTGACACCCCAATCATCCGATCTTAATCCTATAGAGTATTAGTGGGATTTATTGGAACGCAGAAACCGTAAGCGTAAAATAACCTCAACGGAAACGTTAAAAAGCGATATTTTGATGAGTGAGGTAAAATTAATAAAGGTACACTTTAAGGTTTGTTAAGCTGATGCCAAACCGACTTACAGAGGTCCTAAGGAACAAAGGATATCGTACAAGTTACTAACTTGAGTATTATTTAATGTCATTTTTAAAAAATATAATTTTGTTGTTACTTTTATATATTAAAAAAAATTAAGGTAAAATCATCTCTAACAGCTGACAGTATAAACAAAGTTGAAATATGGAAAAGTCAATTTAGTGAATTTAATTATAATAATAAAAAATTTTTTTTTGGTTTTTAAATATTTGTACCCTGATGATGGTCGCCGCTGGCAACCGAAATATCGGTAAATAAAATATACCAAAAACAAATTTGACCTTTTTAATATACAAATATAACAACAAAATAAGTCAAAAAAAGTTGACAAAAAAAAAATAGTGCATAAAAATATAATTTTAAAGTGCATTTATTAAAAAAAGGTAAATTTTTTTAAGTAAATTTTTAAAGTACCCTTTTTAAAAAAAAAGTAGGTTTTTCTATTTCTTTTTTATATGTTTTTTTAAGTTAAAACAGTACCCTTTCTTAAAAAGTACCCTTTTAAAAAAAACTAACTTTTTTTACAAAAGCTACCTTTTTTTTAAAAAAAGTACACTTCTTTCTAGAAAAGGGTACTTTTTAAAAACGGGTACTTTTTAGAAAAGGGTACTTTAAAAAGGATACTTTTTAAAAAAGGGTACTTTCAAAAAGGGTGCTTTTTAAAAAAGGGTTAAAAATTAAACTGTTAAATTTATTTTTTAAAATTAGCCTTTTCTTAAAAAAGTACCCCATTTTTAATTACCCTTTATTAAAAAAGTACCCTTTTTAAAACGACATTATCTTGAAATAGTAGAAAGTTTCCCATAATGTCGAGTTTTGAGTCAAATGAGCAGCATCATTTGCGAGAACTTTTGATTTGTACTTGTTATCGAAGACAAAGAACGTAGTGGAAGGATGAAAGTGTACTAAGACGCGGAATAGGAAGCATTATTGGATCAAGATTTGTGCCAAATACAAGAAGAACTTTCAGTTGCATTAGGAGAGAAATGGATGAAAAAGGAAGATATCTGGGAGACCACCTGGCCATCTACGGCTAAGCCAAGTATTCATGGAAAAAACTCTTGATATGTATTTGGTGGGATCAGCCTTGAGTCGTATATAATGTGTTGTTCAAATCGAACAAAGCAATTACTGGGGCTGTCTAGCGAACATAATTAAGGAAAAGCATGTCCAATACTACTTCAGACATGTAAGTTATTCTACTCATATTGCAGCGGTCAAAACCTATTTGAAAGCACTCAGCTACACCGCCTACCGTAATCACCAGACATCAGTGTTGCCATAATTTGAAATTGTAAAGATGCTAAATTGCAAAAAAAAGATGCCAAAACGTACTGGAGCCAAAAAAAAAGATGCTAAATATTTTTTCAAATTTCATTACCTTTATATTGAAAAATTAAATACTTGTTAATAAATTCTTTGGTTTTTTAATCGAAAAATTAATATAAAACATAAGTTTCGATTTATATATTTTAAATTTTAATTACAATTATTTTGCATTTCATCTGTAATTTTTTTTAATTTTAAATTAAATATTTTTAATTTTAGAAAGATTTTTTTTTTTAATTTCAAATATAACAGAATTTACATTATCGAAAGATACGATTATATTACAATAATTGGTTCATGGAATCTAATATTTCTGTGATGTCTTCATCTTCAAGTTCTTCTTGGTTCTGATATTTTTCTGTCGATCGACTTTTATCAACGACATCGCTCGGTATATTGTTGGTGTAACAGCACCCATTTTTCAATTTCAAACCCTCTTTTATACGTATTACAGAACATAACAACTCGGGTTTATTCTGTTCAAAGTTTGCTTTTAACTAAAGCCTTTAAACTAAACAAACGTTCAACTTCGGCTTTTGAGAAAGACAAAACTAATAAAGACAATATTGATAACTCTTTTAATGAATTTTTTCTGTTTCAGATGATCTAAATTAAAACATATCAATACCATTAAAATTGTATATATTAAATAATAATGAAAAAATCAAAAAAAAAGATGCTAAAAGCAACTTTTTATTAATAAAAGATGCTAAGTTAGCATCTGGCATCTTTTCATAAATTTTGGATGCTAAACGACAAAAAAAGTTGCTAAATCTAGCAACTAAAATGCTAAAATGGCAACACTGCCAGACATAGTTCCTGTTGAATTCCACTTGCTTAGATCGCTAATACATGGCCTGTCTGAGCATCACAACACATCATAACAAGACACCAGAAATTCGGTCATGTATAGCCTCAACGATGAAGCATTCTTTTGCCGCGGTATCTATCTGCTGCCTGAAAGACGGGAAAAAGGAGTGGCAAGCGATGGAAAATACTTCGAATAAAACATAAGGTTCTATTTTTCACAATAAATGCCTAATTTTTGTATTAAACAATTTAGCAATGGTAAACTAATCTTTTTTCCGTTTAATTACACTGTACAACAAAATCAAATTTTTTCCAAAACTACAAGGTCCGCCCTACAAATTTTGATAGAGGAGACAAAAAAGAAGACACGTTTATCGACGTTTTGAAAGTTTACATCTTAATTTCATTCGAGGGGGGGTTAAAGTTTCCCAGCTCTGGAAAGAGCAAAAACACAGGGATTTAAGCGGTTAGAATGTTCCGCAAAAAATTTCGCCGTGAAATTTTACTATAAGTCCCTGAATACACCAAAACGGAAAATTCAACCAGAAAGTCAGAAATAAGACACAACAAAAGGGAGCTTAGGGTTAATTTCGCATTTATTAAGAATTTTATTTTAAAGTACCCCTCTGTCTGTCTGTCCGTCCATCTATGTGTCAATGTAAGCCTTGTAATCAACCTAAGGTCGAAAATATGAATATATTCTGATGACATTTAATATAAGGTTTTATTGGCCGTAAGAGGCTCGCTAATGAAATTGGTGAAAATCGGTGTAAGCTCAGACCTAGCCCCCATACATGTATCATAGACCAGATTATCATATACTTATATATCGATGAAATTTGGTGTATTTGTGTCTATTATAGCCACTAATTAGTAGTACAGAAAAAAAAAAAAACACTGTAGAACCATTATAGAGCTAGTTCCCATTTAAAGCTGATTCTCGACCTTCATTTACATCTGGCAGAAAACAAAAATATTTCATAGATATTTTTATATTTGTTTTATATATGCTTTTGAGAAAATTAAATGACTTTACAAAATATGGTCGTAATCAGTCTATTTTTGACCTAGTCTCAATATAAAAAAAACATCACTAAAATTTGGTTAATGCTTATTTTCTATATACTGTTATTATCTCAGCAAAATTGAATGCAAGACCCTCTCTCAAAAACATGTTATATAGTATTATATAATGGGCCTAGGCCGAATATAATTTTTATACTTTTATTTTCAAATATAGTTTTCGATAGACATCGTCCAAGTTTTCCTTCAAGTTTTCCTAAAAATACGATAGCTCAAACTAAGCATTCGTTTCAATGATGACTTAATCGCTGGAGCCCAATGTTGTTCCCCCGAGCCATTTCTTTAATTTCGGTAACAGAAAGTATCAAATTGGAGGCTAAATCTTATGAATGTGGTGGATGAAGAAAAAACTTTTGCTCCAATTCATAAAATTTTGTCTTTAAAATGATGCTAGGGTATGCTCGCGCACATAACTGATTCTATCTTAAATTTTTGGGAGAGGAATGTGGAAGGTTTTCTTGTGAAATGTGTTGGGGAAATCATCAAATGACGTGACCTAATATTCGCCATTAACAGTGTTTTTTAAGGCATTTAACGATGATAACTACGTGTGCAGGTGAACAAATCCATTGATTTGACAATTATTTGGATTTTGATGTATTCGTAGCCCACATTTCATCCACATTCACTCACAAAACTCCTGTAGATTGCTCCATGGAAATTCGCACGTGAGTATTTTTAAGGTCCAATGTCAATAACCATTTCACCAATCTAGCCGACAGATTTTAGTGTCCAAAATATTTTCTAAAATTCGATCGATACTTGCATTTTCTATCAAAATTGCATAGGTGTACGGTAGGGTGGCCCTTAATTAAAAAAGTGTTCAAACTCTCGGTCGCACCCCCTAAAAATATGCGAATAGCAAAAAAAGTGAGAAATACAAAGTTTTGGGCCAATCAAAAACCATTTAGGGTTGCCCAACGCGATTGAAAATTTAGATTTGTTTTATATGGGGAAAATATGACTTTCTTTCAGATTTTTCGAAATTTCGTTCTATAGTTTAACTTTTCCGACAAATGCTTATATAATTCGGGATCAGTATTAAATTGTCTTTCCAAAAAGCTAAAAAACTTCAAAATCGAATAAAAACACGCCAAGAACTAGCAAATGCCCCAGACCACTTTTGTGCCAAAAAAAAGTAGGCCATGAAATTTGATGGCATTTTTTTCAACTTTAAGAAGTTAATTATAGCCAACATTTTGTTTTAGTCTGTACTCAGATATGAAGTATTGTTTTATTACCACCTTGTTAACCTATTTAGCTTTGAGACCGAATATGGAAACTTTTTTTAATAAAATTTTGAAAACTCCTTTTTCAAGTTTGAAAAATTTTCTGAAACAAAATTTAAAAAAATTGATCTAGCTCTTTAAGGTCTTGTTAAATGTATGTTAGAGATTAACTGTGTGAAGGTTTAGGTAAATCCCTATGCCAGAATTTTTTTACAAGGATTTTATTTTTGCGGATTCCGAGCAAAATGGGATTTTTGTAAAATATTCTGTAAATGTACTATTTCCAAATTCTTTGTATTAAAAATTCATCACTTTTCTACTTTTGAATGTTATATTTTATCTAAATAGCCTAGGGTTTCGGTAAAAAATATTGTGACACCATTAACCCTTTGGAATTGGGGTCACATATGACCCCAAGCTAATAAAAAACAATTTATTAAAAAAATTCAAATATTTTGTATTTTGTGCTATTGAATTTTTAGATGCGACGCTTAAAATATAATAACTAAATGTGTAGAACGAGAACGTTAACCCATTATTTGCCAAGGCCAGCTTTGGATCTTAAGATATTTTTAAATAAAAATTACGGAAAACGAGTTTTTCTATTAAACTCGATGAAACCACTATTTCGAATTTAAGAAAAATAATTCGGTTATTTTTTATTTATCTAAGGCTTCAGTGCTCCTGGGATCAAAATAATCCATTGTGATATATCTTTGGTGCAATAATCTGCTACTAATAGACATTTTATTAAAAAGAATATGAAATATAAAATTAATATAATAATATAAAATTAAAGAAAAGCAATACTTATTGCAAGTCGTAAGTGATTACAGAAAATAATTTGAATCGCACACTAAATCATCCTTAAGTACACCAAAATAAATAGAATTAATTTTATATATCATATTCTTTTGAATAAATTGTCTTTTATTAGCTTTGGGTCACATGTGGGTCTTCTTATTTTATTTAGAAAAATATCGACAGTTTTTATACATAAAATAATTTTATAACAAAATTGGTTAAAAGTTGTTTTAGTTAATATTCGCGAGCAATAAACAGATAATTGCACCAAAGATATATCACAATGGATTATTTTGATCCCAGGAGCACTGAAGCCTTCAATAAATAAAAAATAACCGAATTATTTTTCTTAAATTCGTGGTGGTTTCATCGTGCTTAATAGAAAAACTCGGTTTCCGTAATTTTCATTTAAAAATATCTTAAAATCCAAAGCTGGCCTTGGCAAATAATGGGTTAACGTTCTCAGCTTTATCCCAAATTTTAGGAACGGAAGTTCTACACATTTCATTATTATATTTTAAGCATCGCATCTAAAAATTCAACAGCACTTACAAAATATTTGAATTTTTTGAATAAATTGTCTTTTATTAGGTTGGGGTCATATGTGACCCCAATTCCAAAAGGGTTAATGGGGTCATATTATTTTTTTTCCAAAATCCTTGGCTATTAAGATAAAATATAACATTTAAAAGTAGACAAGTGATGAATTTTTAATACAAAGTATTTAGAAATAGTACATTTACAGAATATTTTAGAAAAATCCCATTTTGCTCGAAATCCGCAAAAATAAAATCCTTGTCAAAAAATTCTGGCATAGGGATTTACCTAAAAATTCACAAGTTAATCTCTAACATGCATTTAACAAGACCTTAAAGAGCTAGATAAATTTTTTTAAATTTTGTTTCAGAAAATTTTTCAAAACTTGAAAAAGGAGTTTTCAAAATTTTATTAAAAAAATTTCCATTTTCGGTCTCAATGCTTAATAGGTTAACAAGGTGGTAATAAAACAATACTTCATATCTGAGTGCTTACAGGTATAGAGACTAAAACAAAATGTTGGCTATAATTAATTTCTTAAAGTTGAAAAAAATGCCATCAAATTTCATGGCCTACTTTTTTTTTTTTGCACAAACGTGGTCTGGGGCATTTCCTATTTCTTGGCAAGTTTTTAGTCGATTTTGAAGTTTTTTAGCTTTTAGGAAAGACAATTTAATACTGATCCCGAATTATATAAGCATTTGTCGGAAAAGTTAAACTATAGAACGAAATTTTCGTAAAATCTGAAAAAAGTCATATTTTCCCCATATAAACAGACTTGAAATTTTCAATCACGTTGAGCCACCCTAAATGTTTTTTGATTGGCCCAAAACTTTGTATTTCCCACCTTTTTGCTATTCGAATATTTCTAGGGGGTGCGGCCGGGTGTTTGAACACTTTTTTTCTCCATATAATGAAGGGCCACCCTAGTGTACGGAAGTACCGTTAAGAATTTATAGCAAGATAAAGTTGAAGATAAAGCAAATTTTGATTTTTAGCACTAAAGCTATTTTCATGGTCATGGCTCGATATGCCTATAGTCTGTCTCACTAATCTCAATCACTTTCAATCTCTGATCATTCGTAACCATATCGTGGATCTTTCAGGCAAAGTGACCTAATTGACGGTCAATATGTTATTATTGGTAAAGAAAGTGCATAGTGCCCATAAAATTGGCTGAAATATGATTTATTTTTTTCTCAAAACAATTTCTTGACTCAAATCTGATATAATTTCAGCCTAATTTTTTTTTTTTCTCAAAAACAAATTCTTAATCAATTTTAATTATTTTTTGAAAGCTACGAAATTTACTCAATGGCTGTCAATCAATCATCAATTGTCTGAACAGCAGTCTGAAGTTTTGACATGTGTTTGATGAAGAATATTGTTTGTAAGAAATATTAGAATTATAATTCAAGGACAAATAATTATCATATAGGCCTGGCATTACAAAAAGAAAAAAATATGTTATAAAAAATTTCAAATATTTTAAAGTAAATAACTAAAAATAGATTTTGATTGGGAAGCTCTGAGTTACACACATTTGAGTGTGTTATATTTAGAACTTAATACGTTTTTAGCTGTGTCGCGACTTTCTAGGCGACTTTTTTTATTTTTATTTTCATGTAATTTGCTATTTCGGTTTTGCCGATTTTTGTCATTATTTTTTGTGTGCTTTATTTTAATTTTGTTCGTTAGTTTAGGTCTACTTAATTTTTAATTTGGTGTTTTTTTTTTTGTTGTTTGTTGCTATTAATATATTTTTCTTTTGTAAATTCTTTTAAAATTTATTGAATTTTTTTTTTACAAGTAATAAATTATTTTATTACCTAAATTAACTTCTGAATTTAGCCATGAGTCATGATTACAAAATAATGGTTTGTTAATTAAATTGATTGAGTCATGATTACAAAATAATGGTTGCTTAATTATATACATTGGGGAATTGAATATTAAAGTTCCTTGCCATGACAATAGCATGTAATCTTATCAATGTAAAGTATTTAATGAATTTATTGAATTGTTGACACAAAATTTTATGCGTAGGCAATTGTTGTTTAATCATAAATTGAAATGTTACTAAAATAGACAATAGATAATACTGCCGCCAATTAACATCTTGGGATAAAATTTTTTTTCAGTATCATAGAGAACAAAATGATTATTACCACAAAATTAAAAAAAAAAGAAATAAAATATCAACATGATATTAACCCATTTTCTACCAATCGCACAGGGTATTCGACCTAAAAAGTTTTTCAAAATTATTTAACTTATTGAATAAGAAGTCTATTTTTAATTTAGTAGTAATTTTTGAACCCTCTTCTCGTTGAATATACTGGAAAAGTGGACATTAAAAATTTTATTTAATTTTTTATTTTTATATCGAAATTGTTTTCTATTTTAAATCCCTTTTGATAAATTTAATAGGGTCGCCACTTGGGGAGTCTTGAAGCGTCTACCCAATCGAATTTTCCAGTACAATGAATTTTTATTTTATTTATAGGATCATCTCTCGGGGTTTTCGACCACTCTCATTCCAATATACCAATAATATTATTTATTTTAATGATTGAGTTTGAAATTATTCAGGCTCAAGATCAAATGTTTTTACTTCAAATAAAGTAAAAACATTGGCATATTTGTTCAAAATATTGATCTATATTCTGCATGACAGGTTATACAGCTGTTTCGGTAAGAGTTCACCAACCCTCATCAGTAACCAAAAGCCGTAGATTGTTTGTTTGGTAAAAAGTTAAATTCATATATGTATATATGCTAAAAACAACCAAATGAGAATTCAAGCAAAAGTTTTACTATTTCAGCCTCTTCCAATATAACAAACTAAAATATAGAACAACTTTGAAACAAATATCTGTGGTTTTCTGGAATAACCGCGTATGTCGATTTTAGTCAGTTTTTAGTTAACGATGCCAAATATATCAATTTTTTAATTTTAAAAAAAAAAATGACCATTTCTGAGTTTTTTCTTTAAATAACGACGTAACTTAAATGTTTATAAAATTAATTTGCAGCACTATGGACGTATGTCAACCTATATTTGATCGCTGGCAAATTATTTTCTCAGAAAACGACACATAGCGACATACGTTGTTATTAATGAAAAAAATACAAAATAATTTTGGATTATTTTTCAGTTTATAACCACTTATAAAAACTTGTGTGTTTGTTTCTGTTATTTTTTGTCACTATTATTCTTGATACGTTGTTATATTCTCATCATAAGTCCCGTTAACTTTTTGTTGACGAACAAAAATATCCATTTTTCAAGCAACAACAACTTATGTCTACATGGGTGGTAGCATTGGTAGGTTTCTTTTTCGAAGAAAACGACGTTTGTCGACATAAGTTGTTTTATCTGCACTTTAATTGTTATTTACATATTGTTTTTTCGTCCTTCTCTAGGATCTATTCCTCTGAAGATTTTTGACTCAAAATTTTATATAAAGTATTTATTGCCCATATCTACAGGACTGTTTAAAAAAAAGCTCTCAAAACTTTATATCGAGCCCATCATTTCAAATATAACGTTTTTTGGCTCCCCTGAACGTTTTGATTTTATGACATACGCGGTTATTCTAGAAAACCACAGATATGTTTTGTATACGAGTATAGAGTATAGTTTGTTATATTGGTTAGTTTGCTTTTGGTTACTGATGAGGTTGGTGACGAAAATAAGATTTTTTATTTTTATAAAAAATAATAAAATTATTTATTTTAGTTTAATTTTTATTTCATTTGTCGAAACCGTTTTTCAGAAATTTTTATACGGTGCTTTTTAAAGTCCCTCCCTAATCAAATTTTTCAGTATCATGCTTTTTTTAACCTCTATTATTATTTTGTTTATTGAAACCGTTTTTTATTTCAAATGCCACCAGAATGTCTTTTATGCCTGCAAGGGTTCTAAAGCCCCTCCCAAATTGATTTAACCAATAAAATAAATTAACTTAAATTTTATTTTTATTTAATTTCGTTTTTGTTTCAAATCAAAGCAGAAAATTTTTGTTAGACCGTCCCTCTTGTGGATTAATAAAATTTTATTTTTAAACTCTTTCTATGGATAGTGTTGTTGAATAAAATGAGGCAGTCAATTATCCAACAGAATTTTGGAATATGCAAAAAAAAAATCTGTTAAACTTCCATCCAACCCTACCACTTCATGCAATTTTAATAACTAGCAGAAAGCCCTAGAAATTCGAGAGCAAATTCTAGGAATTTTTTTTTCATTCAATTTATATCTTTTAATGTTTTATGCCACCTAAAGGTATGCTATTCAATTTAATTATTATAATGAAATTCGATTGCGATATCTATAATATTAATAAGCTAGGCGATTTCTTGTGACCGATGTTTTGTTCTACCGTTTTATCCTGATTTTGACCAAACGTATATTATTTGAAAGGTATTTCTTTTTAGCCGTTTTGCAGATTTACAGATTTTTTAATTTTTTCCTTTATTTTTAGTAAATTGCATTTAAAGTTGCCACTATCACTAACATAAAATTATACATATGCTATGTGTATTTTATTAAATTTGTTAATGTGTTTGTTAATGAGTTTGTTATCTTCATTCACAATAATAATAAACCATAAAAGTGTTGATGAATTGGCTAAGTTGAAAAATAAAGCTGCCTAGAAATTACACTCGTTTTCGAGCGCTGGAATCTGCTAATTATCATTATTGCCGTTATTGGTTTATGTCCAAAATTATTTTAGAATTCAACGCAGGACTTTTCATATACAATTTTTGTAAACACATTAACATATTTAATAAACACACACACAGCATTGTATAATTTGATGTATATGTTGGTATCAATTTTAAATGCATTTCACTCCAAAAAAAATTTAAAAATGTAAAAATCTGTAAATCTAGTGGACAGCTAAAAAGAAATCCCTTTCAAATGAGGTATGCTTGGTCAAAGTCGTGGTAAAACTGACAAAGTTACATCGGTCACAACAAATCGTCTTGCCTATTAATACGAGTATTATAGATAACACTGTAGAACAAAATGATGGTCATGGTCTTGGGGGGTAGACTGTTCTTATACCGAACGATTGTAATTGGTCATTATAGTAGTCCTGTGTGGATAGAGTCAAATTTTATGGCCGTTTAAAGTTTTAATTTTTGCGCCAACACTGTATTGGACTCAGAAAGTAGTGTAATAGTTCTTTTGATCTAAATAATGGGTTCGGATGTATTTTAAATGGAATTTTCATTTTCATGAGTCATTTAAGTGCCTTCTTCAACAAATACCAAAAGCGCATCCTGAAACGTGCATCCTGAAACGTTACATCCATAGAATTTATTCATTAAAAAAATATTTATATTTATGTATTAAAACTTTTTTCTTTTTTTTTCACGGCAATACATATTTTTAGAAGAAAGAATTTGTCCCAGGGTCTAAGAAAACATTTTATAACTATGTATGTATATATTTTTATCCTGAGTATGCACATGAACAGCTCTGAAATATACGCAAATTAATCTGTTTTTAAACTCTTTCTTTTAACTCATACTCTCTGTCTGTCTGTCTGTCTATCGTGGATGGACCCCATTCCCCCTCATCCAATTGATCTGAAACTTGGCTCATAGTATTGTTGTGACCAAAGATTATTTTTGGGGTAATCACGCACAGTCACGCATAGTCACGCGCAGTCACGGAGTGATCTAAATGTCATTCCCCCTCATCCGATCAATCTGAAACTTAGTCCATACACTTGCCGTGAAAAAAAAGATTAACTTTGACTTAGTCACGCATGGTCACGCGTAGTCACGCAGTGATGTAAAACCCATTTCCCCTTATCGGATCGATTTGAAACTTGGTCGATAGGCTTGCTGTGAAAAAAAGATTAATTTTGACATAGTCACGCACAGTCACGCATAGTCACGCACAGTCACGTAGTGATCTATAACCCATTTCCCCTTATCCGATCGATCTGAAACTTGGTCGATAGGCTTGCTGTGAAAAAAGATTAACTTTGACTTAGTCACACGCAGTCAGGCATGGTCACGCACAGTCACGGAGTGATCTAAATGTCATTTCCCCTCATCCGATCGATCTCAAACTTGGTCCCTACACTTGCTGTGAAAGAAAGATTAACTTTGACTTAGTCACACACAGTCACGCATGGTCACGCACAGTCACGGAGTGATCTAAATGTAATTTACCCTCATCCGACCGATCTGAAACTTGGTCGATATACTTGCTGTAAAGAAAGATCAACTTCGACATAGTCACGCGCAGTCACGCATAGTCGCGCACAGTCATGGAGTGATTTAAGCCCCATTTTTCCTTATCCGATCGATTTAAAACTTGGTCGATAGACTTGCTGTGAAAAAAGATTAACTTTGACATAGTCGAGCACAGTCACGCACAGTCACGGAGAGCTTAAAACCTCACTTCCCCTCATCCGATTGATCTGAAACTTTGTCCATAGACTTGCTGTGGCCAAAGATTAATTTTAAGATAGTCACACACAGCCACGTACAGTCACGGAGATATTCAAAACTCATATGCATAAAGAAAGAAAGAGTTTTAATAAAAACTTTGTTTTTATGGGTTAGATTATTTATTATATCAAATCGTTTTTAATTTCAAATCCCATAAAAATATATTCTTCATAAAACCAACCTTCGGAGTTTCACAGCATAATTTTCCAGCAATATATATATTTTTTTAATTTTACCCACCCATATAGTGGTGGTCAGGGTATAATGAGTTTGTGTTGATGTCTGTAACTAACAAAAATAATTGACTCGATTTGAGTCGATTTATCGTTATCCGTCCGTCCGTCTGTCTTTCCGTGTGTGTGTTTATGTAAACCGTGTAATCAACCTTCTGTCGGTCATAGGATGAAAGCTATTGAAATTGGTGAAAATAGGTTCATGTTCAGACCTATTTCCCATACAAATTACTCACATAAGATCCAAATTATCATATAGGTCTCGGTAAAATTGGACTTGTGTAAGTTTATTAAATCCATTAATCAGTAGTCCAAAAATAAACCTTATAGGACAATTCTAAGCCATAGCGCCATATAAAACTGCTTCCCGATCTTTACTTAAGCCTATCGAAAACAAAAATATTGCACAGATTTTTCTCAATTTTTGGTTTTTATATGATTTTGCAAAAACGAAGCAATTCTAATAAAGATGGTTAGGATAGATCCATTTTTCGACCTATAGTCCCCATATAAATATAGCATCAATTAATATAAATACCACTCAGCTTTGGTTTATACCCAATTAGTTGGATTAAGACCAATTCTCTAAACGCTGGTATTGGGTACCGCATAGTCGATCTAGACCAGTGATTCCCAAAGTGGTCTATATCGACCCCCAGTGGTCTGTGACAACCTGCAAGGGGTCTACGTCAGCGAAAAAAAAATGTGGGGGTCTATGAAATGAAAATGGGGGTCCACGATAGTGGATCTCAACATACACTGATAGTACCTATTTACTTACATTATACTATCTTATATTATAAAGACACATACATCTATAATATTAGTAGGCTAGGCGATTTCTTGGACCGATGTTTTGTTCTACCGTTATATCCCGATTTTGACCAAACGTATATTATTTGAAAGGTATTTCTTTTTAGCCGTTATGCAGATTTACAGATTTTTTAATTTTTTTTTCTTTATTTTGAGTAAATTGCATTTAAAGTTGCTACTAACACATACATAAAATTATACATATGCTATGTGTGTTTTATTAAATTTGTTAATGTGTTTGTTAATGAGTTTGTTATCTTCATTCACAATAATAATAAACCATAAAAGTGTTGGTATGTGAATTGGCTAAATTAAAAAATAAAGCTGATTAGAAAATGCACTCGAATTTTGAGCGCTGGAATCTGCTAGTTATTTATAAAAGTACCTGTGAAGTAAATAATTTATTATATATGTTTATAATATTGTGTAAGTTGTAATACATTTTGTTTGAACTTGTAAAAACCTGCACATAATGATATATCAGTATCAAATGCGCAGTCTCAGAGCAAAGATCTTAATAATTATAAAGATGACTGATGCCATGTCCGAATCTAAAAAGAAACGTAGGCAGTACAGTGTTGATTATTTGAAGCTTGGCTTCATTCCATCATTGTCAGACAAACAATTGCCTATGTGCCTTTTATGGAACAAAGTTTAGGGCAATGACGGTGTGAAACCATCTAAGCTGCAGGATCATCTGAGAAAATGTCACCATGATAAAACAGATAAAGATTGATATTCTTTCAAACACTTAAAGATAAACTTCAGAAGAGACCCACGCTGGACAGATTGTTCGCTTCGACGTCACAAAGAAACGATGATGGTTTGCGGGCGTGTTACAATATCTCGCTACTTATAGCAAAATCCAGAAAACCGCATACTATCGGAGAGAAGTTAATTTTGCCAGGTTAAAAAGGTTTTTTAAAACTGTTTTACACAAACCTGCATCTGATATCATTAAAAGAATTCTCTTAGGCAATAATACTGTTGAAAGACGTATTGAAGAAATGAGTTCTGATATTGAAAGCTTCTTGTGGAATTATTTGCAAATGACCCATTTCTCTACACAACTGGACGAGTCAACATTACCTGGTAATGCAGCATTATTATTGGCATATATTCGTTTTATTGTGAATCAAGAAATCTACGAAGAACTGCTCTTCACAAGAACTTTAACAACCGACACTTAAGGTGAATCAATATTTCATGTTTTGAATGATTACTTCATTGAAAAAGCAATCCCTTACAGCTTCAGATGGAGCATCTGCCATTGTTGGATGTTTTCGTGGATTTATAGGCTATATAAAACAAAATGTGTCAGGGGTGTTAGCAATAGATTGCGTCATCCATCGACAACATTTAGTTGCTAAAAATTTGAGTGTTAGATTGCATGAATCTCTTCAATTAGTCATTGATGCATTAAACTGAATCCGAAGCAACTCGTTGAATAAGCGGTTATTTGCGCAGTTGTGTGAAGAAACTGAAGAACACTTTCATCAATTACTCCACACTGAAGTACGCTAACTTACGTTTGACAAGATTTTTTTGCACTTTTTGAGATTATTTCAGAATTTCTGGATACCAAGGACAAAATTTCGTGGAAAAGTGGAAAACAGACATCGCCTATTTAACAGATTTGTTTACAAAATCTAATATGGTTAATTTGCAGTTACAAGGCGACAGTCTAATTTTGATTTAAACAAAGTACATCTTATCAGCGTTTCTTGCCAGAGTTAAACTAATGGAGCAAAATATTGGACGGGGAGATTTTTCCCAGTTCCCCAATTTGTCACAGACAAACTGCCAGTAAGACGACGTTTCAACCTATGTTCAACATTTAAATGCCCTCTATTCAGATTTTGAAACTAGGTTTGAGGACGTTTTGACTATGGTAATACCACCGTGGATAATTAACCCATATGGTGAAATAGAGGAAACGAACTTCTTAATACAAGAGGAAGTGACTGAACAAAGTACAAACGAAGAATTTAAGTTTCAGTTTAAAAACGGATATCAGCAATTCTGGCTGCAAAACAACATACCCGTTACTTATCCTCTATTATGGAATATAGCGAGGAAATTTTTCATTTTCTCTCCATCGTAATTCCTAGTGGAAAGGGCGTTCAGCGCTGTTACCAATCTCCTAACTAAAAAAAGAAACAGACTGGACATCATTAGCCGAGGAGATTTAAGATTAAACCTAACAAAATTGATGCCAAATGTTGATAATCTATAATAATAGGCAAGGCGATTTCTTGTGACCGATGTAAGTTTCACAGTTTTACCCCGATTTTGACAAAAAATTTATCATTTGAAAGGTATTTCTTTTTAGTAATTACCCAGATTTACAGATTTTCATCGTCTGGAATATTTTTTTGGAGTTATGATCATTTAAAGTTGATACTAACACATACATAAAATTATACGATGCTATGTGTGTGTTTATTAAATTTGTTAATGTGTTGAGTTTGTTTTCTTCATTTAAAATGAGTTGAATTGTGGAGCATACCTTTAAGGTGGATTCATCGTCGCGAATAAGGGTCTTTCCTAGAATTTACACTCGAATTTCGAGTGCTGGAATCTGCTAGTTTATTATTAAAGCACCAGGTTCATCCTTCTCATTAAAAACATTTACTTATTGCTTAGTATATTTTATGTTTATTTTATGTTACGTATATTTTATATAACAGATACAAAATTTTATTTTGAGTTTTAATTTAAATTCAATTAATAAATGTATAAAACTTATCATGTGTTTTTACTTTAAGTTTTGAACACTAAACTTCACTACAGCAAGAAATTTACAAAAAATCAATATCAGGTAAGTAGGGGGTCTACCCAAAACAGCAAAACATGGCAAGGGGTCTACGACACAAAAAAGTTTGGGAAGCTCTGATCTAGATCGACTATAATTTGCTTACTTGCTTACTTTTATTTTATATATCGAAACCGTTTTTTACGTCAAGTCCAATTAAAATTTTATTTATAGTTCCAAATAATCCTCCATACAGCGTTGTGTTTTCGCTTTGGCTGTACGGTTACATAAATCGAAGTTAGTTTTTTTCAAATCCACTTTTGAACGGCCTCCCATTCGAAATTTCCCGTAAAATTAATTTTGTTATTTCTAATTTTATTTTAGAAAATTTTTTATGGGACCATCCGGGCGTTTTGAACCGCCTCCTAGTGTAATTTTCTTGTAAAATGGACAGACAGACAGACATACAGAGAGTATGAGTTAAAAGAAAGAGTTTAAAAATAGAATCATGTTTCGAATTATCCTCTGATCACTCGCCCATAATGCTTAAATTTGAAAGTAATGTTCTTCTTGCGACTCAAAATAAATTTGTTGAAGATAAACTTCATACCAAGATAAAACTTAAAACCAAAGACGAAGTGGACAGCTCAATAGCTTATTTTAATGATACGATTTTGTATGCTGCATCTGATTCTACAGGCACAATAACTCAAAAACCAAACAAATATAGTATATATAGTTTATCAATGATAAGGTCAAGATCAAGGCAGAGCGAAAGCAAAGAAAAAACTGGCAATCAACAAGAATATCCTTGGATAAAGCAATCCTAAACAAATTACCAATGGAGTTAAAGGACATGTTGAAAAAGGAAAAACAGGACAAACTGAAAATCTATCTCGAAAATCTTGATGCAAACATGACTACAAACTATTCATTATGGAAAGCCACAAGGAAAATTAACTATACCATCATTCACCAACCACCTAGAACTCATAGTGAAAGGGTTAAAGGCTCATTTCTACGAAACTTTTTCCAATCCAAAGGATAAACAAAATTTTGACCTGCCAAATATCACTCCAACCACAAACTGTCACATCAAAAATATTACTCTGAATGAAATAAAAAATACTATCAAAACAAAAATTGATGCTAACAAATCTCCTGGCTATGACATGGTAACAGGTAAATTATTAAAAGAACTAACAACAAAAGGTTTTATCTTTATCAGAAATATTTTTAATATTTTAATTACAATGAAATATTTTTCAAAAGTATGGAAAGTTTCTGAAATATTCGCTATTGCTGAACCCAACAAAGACACTACAAAAGCTACTTCATACAGACCAAGTAGTCTACTACCACTTTTATCGAAATTATTCGAAGAACTTATTTTTGACCGATTGGAACCCATACTCGAAAGAAAGAACTCTTATACCAGCGCATCAGTTCGGCTTTAGACCCAGGCACTCTACGATTCAGCAAACACATATAGTGACAAACAAAATCTCATCACTAATTTATAAAAAAAAACTTTTGTCTGCCTACATACATACATTGCCGCGAAAGCGTTCTATAGTGTATGGCATGCTGGCCTGCTTCATAAATTAGAAAAGACTCTGCCAACGAATTTCTTTTTCATACTACGAAGTTATTTAACTGACAGACGTTTTTATGTAAAATACAAAGATGAATGTTCAAGAGTAATTAAAATGGAAGCTGGAGTTCCGCAAGACAGTGTTCTTGGGCCAATACTTTACCTTCTGTACACAGCAGACATTCCTATCCCAATAAGAAACTCTGATATGTTGCTACATTTGCAGACGACACTATGCTAATGTCATCAAATAAAGATATAACTATGGCTATCTCAAACCTCCAAAAACTGCTGGACAATACACTAAACTGGTTTGAAACCTGGGGCATACTTAAAGTGACCATATTTTTTTACCTTAAAACGGGACATCGAATAATTCTAATGGGTTCGGTTATATGAAATGGAAATGCATAGATAATATAATAATATTTTATTTGTCCATAGTGAGTGGCATTATTTATTTTACGTTACACTACAAAAAAATTGTTTATACATTGTTATATTTTTCAGAGGCACAAATTTGTTTTAAAATTTTAGGTGACGATTTCAAATATGTGCGGAACTCTTGGCAGGATTTTTTAATATTGTTATTAAATGTTATCAATATTAACTTTAATAATTAACATAGCCTGAAGCACTGATACTCTTAATTGAGTTTTATCTTCGATCCACAACTTGTTCATCAAAGAAAATACACTTTCAACAGGCGCATACACGTTCAATCGTACCAGGCAAATACAAAATATATTCAACTATAATTTGATAATTTGCATGGTTAGGTAATTGCTTTTAAAATGCTTAAATACTTCCACCCAATGATTTTCCGTAGAAATATTTTGTTGAATCCATTCATCCATGTTACGTATTTAGATGCGAGTGAATATTCATCGAAACTTCCGTATCTTTATTGCAATCGATATGTTCTATTTCCATCAATATATCTAGAACTTTTTGAACATCTTTCCACTGTGGTACTTCTGTTAAATTTCCCCAATTAAGTTTTTCTAAATCTTTGTTAAACACAGTCCATTGCTCTAAATACTCTCGACTAGTTTAACAAAATTCTTTAGCCTTAATTTTCACGAAATTCTCGTCAATATCGGCGTAACAATCTTCTTTTAATTTTTCAAGTAAACCACGGACTGAATATGGAAGAAAGTGAGTTGTCTCTTTCTGAAACAAATTCTCTTTTAATATGTTAATTTCACTTGCTGCTTCAATTTTTTTTTTGGCAACTTATACATTACAAGTTTCTACAACAGCTGAAGAATCTAAGGGAGGCGGACACACACAGAAAAAAAGGTGTGACATTTATAAAAATTATAGTAAAATTTTACAAAGTTGTTCACCCCATCAATCTGATAAACCATCGCTATATTGTACACAAAAAGTCAAGTCAAACAAATAATCTTAATGATAAAGCAATTAAAACTTATTTCAATCATTTTATGAAGTATACTAATGTGAAAAGCCTTCTCAACATCTAAAGAGACTCCAACAGTGTGAAATCGTCTTCGAAGATTGCCAACGACATAATTTTGAAATTTTATTAAAGCCTCAGTTGTTGAATATCCATTCTTAGAACAAATTGTAAATCTGGCATGTAATTTTCAATAATTCCTATATCAAATTGTACTTTCAAAAGTTTCCCCATATTTGTGATCAATGAAGCAGGTCATAAATTGTTTATATAGCTTAAGTTTGGTTTCTCTTTTAATGTTTTTCGAAATGTTCCGAGCATCAGACAAATAAGGGAACATTTGAAAAATTGAAAATTGTGTTTTAAGAGGATTTTTTTGTATCTATGTAAAGAGCGCAGTCTTCAGTTTGTTAAACGCTAAGAGAAACTACAAAAAAAAAATATTTTAACGATTTATGAAACATGACAAATAAGTTTCTATAGAATGCATTACTACGTTATAACGTTATCACGTGCGATAATGTACGTTATTTGATTTTAAGTGAGAAATTTTAAACCATATTTTCTAAAATAAACCAAATTAAACTACCAGTTATGGTGAGGCAGAGAAGTTGGATAAAATGAATTGAATAAAAAAATGTATTCCATTACATTACGCATCACAAAGTCTTTCAACAATTTAAAAGTGTAAGAATTAGGTGTATAAATAAGTCAAAGGATCTCAGTGACAGCCAGCCATCCTCTTTCTGAAACAAATTCTCTTTTAATATGTTAATTTCACTTGCTGCTTCAATTTTTTTTTTGGCAACTTATACATTACAAGTTTCTACAACAGCTGAAGAATCCAAGGGAGGCGGACACACAGAAAAAAAAGGTGTGACATTTATAAAAATTATAGTAAAATTTTACAAAGTTTTGTGGTAATTATACGACTACATAAAATTAACGATAAGTTTTGTTTTACCCCATCAATTTAAATTGTTTAAGTCTTTTTAGTGTCTAAGCAAATCTGACTCAATACGATAAAATTATTTAAAAAAAAAAAGCGGAAAAAATTTTGGTACCATGAGCATCGAAAAAGTACAATTTGTTTGTCTGGTTGGTACAATAACAGAAAACATATTTTTCTTCCCTGAGTAGGTTAGTTTTTGTTCTGTACTGCACTTTGGCCTCTTCTATATTAAAACTCTTTGATGAAATACAAAAACATCATTATAAAAAATAAAAAACAATTAATCTATTTTTGTCTCTTGTGCTTCGTAATATATTTATTCATACTAGCAGATTCCAGCGCTTGAAATTCGATTACAATTTCTAGGCAGCTTTGTTTTTTAACTTAGCCAATTCACAAACCAACACTTTTATGATTTATTATTATTGTGAATGAAGATAAAAAACTCATTGGACTAAGTTTCAGATCGATCGGATGAGGGGGAATGACATTTAGATCACCCCGTGACTGCGCGTGACTATGCGTGACTGTGCGTGACTACCCCTAAAATAATCTTTAGTCACAACAATACTATGGGCCAAGTTTCAGATCAATTAGATGAGGGGGAATGGGGTCCACCCACGATAGACAGGGAGTATGAGTTAAAAGAAAGAGTTTAAAAACAGATTAATTTGCGTATATTTCAGAGCTGTTCATGTGCATACTCAGGATAAAAATATATACATAGTTATAAAATGTTTTCTTAGACCCTGGGACAAATTCTTTCCTCCAAAAATATGTATTGCCGTGAAAGAAAAACGAAAAAAAGTTTTAATATATATGGGGGATTTCATGTCAAGTGCACCAACTTTTGAAACCGATGTCTTCCGATCGGGATGAAATTTGCACCAAGGTTAGTCCTATTGGATAGTAGTTTAGACACAATTTTTCAACAAGATCGGTCCAGATCTCTCTGAGTTAGAGGGGAAAGGTTAATTTGTCTAGTTTCTCAGTATAAGTTTTATTTGTAAGGTTTCACACAAATAGGAAAAAATTCAAAATAGTGCATTTGTGAAAAATTGAAAAACCGTTGTCTTGAGTTACAAAACATTTATTTTGATAGATATCCCACTCCCATCCCACTAAGCGACCAAAAAACTCTTAAAGGAAAAATCATAAGCTTTCTTATATAAAAAAAAAAAAAAAAACGCCCTTTTTGAAAAAAGGCAAAAAATGCTTTAATTTAGCAAAAAAAAAAAGTCTACAAATTTTTTTTTTTTTTTAAGTATTTTTTTCCGAAATATTGAATAAATAGCTATATAAACTCTTTAGGAGAAAATTTTCTAAGAACAATAGGTAATAAGTTACATGGATGAGAAGAAACACCTGATTGGCCAAAATGTCAAATTTTGAATCCCTCTTACTCAGAGAGATCTGGACCGATCTTATTGAAAAATTGTGTCTAAACTACTATCCAGTAGGACTAATCTTGGTGCAAATTTCATCCCGATCGGAAGACATCGGTTTCAAAAGTTGGTGCACTTGACATGAAATCCCCCATATATATAAATATTTTTTTAATGAATAAATTCTATGGATGTAACGTTTCAGGATGCACGTTTCAGGATGCTCTTTTGGTATTTGTTGAAGAAGGCACTTAAATGACTCATGAAAATGAAAATTCCATTTAAAATTCTGTGGGATACATCCGAACCCATTATTTAGTATTTCTGAGTCCAATACAGTGTTGGCGCAAAAATTTAAAACTTTAAACGGCCATAAAATTTGACACACAGGAGCAAACACTTTGAGGATTTTACTATAATGACCAAATACAATCGTTCGGTATAAGAACAATCTACCCCCCAAGACCATGACCATAATTTTGTTCTACAGTGTTAACTCTAATACTCGTATTAATAGGCAATACGATTTATTGTGACCGATGTAACTTTGTCAGTTTTACCACGACTTTGACCAAGCATACCTCATTTGAAAGGGATTTCTTTTTAGATGTCCACTAGATTTACAGATTTTTACATTTTTAAATTTTTTTTGATCTCAACGTCAGCACAGCCCATGAGGTAATAAGAAATTCCAGTCTTAAACATACAATTTAACTTACATCTCATACTAACAATGAAGTCAGACAACTCCCCAACAACGAACTCTCAGGTTCAAGAAGACTAAAACGATGCACCCCATCAGAGTTACTTACCAGATTTATGTAATCTGGTGCAATATATTTCAAATAATTTATTAAAAAGAAAAAATCATTTTATACTAACATTAAATAAAAGTTATCCTAAGTATTGATTTAAGATAATTAACACCCAAACCTTAAAACTAGTTACTTATTGTCATATAAAGACAGGTGTAGATATAGTATGATGAAAAAAAGCCAACAATTTAAAATCGAATCTATTTGAATAAATAATAAACACATTTTTCAGTTTTTAAAAGTTTATGAAAATTTATAATTTACTACAACTTAATTTTAATAAATTCGTTGATCAGTTTAAAATTTTTAAATCTCATTAGGTTTCAAAATAATAAATGGTAGTGGGTTAAATTTTCATATCAATTTTTTTTATCGTAATATAGCCATTATCGATATCTTGTGACTGATGATTTGTTCAACAGTTTTCTCCCGATTTTCACCAATCGTGTCTTATTTGAAAGGTATTTCTTTTTAGCTCTGCACCAGAGTTGCAGATTTAAAAATTAAAATTTTTTTTTTGGAGTTATGCTCATTTAAAGTTGCTACTAACACGTACATAAAATTATACACTGCTATGTTGGTGTTTATTAAATATTTTAACGTGTTAAAAAAAATAGTTAGTTTTCATCATTCACAATAATAGTGTTGAATTGGAAAATTATTTTTGACATAAACCAAAAAAGTTGTGAATTGTCTAGAATTGATTAGCATACCTTAGGCTCTTATAAAATTGTTTTTTAAATGAAAAAAAAAAATATTTCCTAGAATTTGCACTCGAATGTCGATGGCCGGAATCTGCTAGCTTTTATTAATACTAGCAGTTTCCAGCCCACGAAATTCTAGCGCAATTTCTAGGAAATTTTAATTTTTTCATTAAATAAAGACCCTAAAAGTATGCAAATCAATTATAGCCAATTCACAAATCAACACAAAAACAAACTCATTTTTATTACAAACACATTAACAAATTTAATAAACACACACATAGCATTGTATAATTTTATGTATGTGTTAGTAGCAACTTTAAATGCAATTTACTCAAAATGAAGGAAAAAATTTAAAAATATGTAAATCTGCAAAACGGCTAAAAGCAAATACCTTTCAAATAATATACGTTTGGTCTAAATCGGTATAAAAAGGTAGAACAAAATATCAGTCACAAGAAATCGCCTAGCCTATTGATATTATAAATATTTTACTCATACCTCTCTGAAGACATCTTTACATCTCACCTGGGGAGGTACACCTCACTGGTTAAGAATCCCTGCTTTAATGTATAACCTTTTATTTGAACCAAAGTAGTCTAACGATAAAGTTTTTGTATTTAAGTGATTTACAGTGAGGAGTTTTTGCCACATAACCACTTTTGACATAACCACTCTTTATTGTAAGGAGCAACAACACTAAAACTGTCATGATAGGATTATATTGTCTAGCGATAAACAAAACATCAACAAACTATTTTAATATCATAAATTTTGCTCAGTATTGAAATTGTTTTTTCTATTTTACAACATGCTACTTCAATGAAAATAATATAGAAATAGATAAATTATGAAACATATAAAAATGCACATTATTAATGTTAAATTGTATTGAAACTAAAAAAAGACCAACAATAAACACAAACATAACGTTTAACAACCTCAACAATTGGAAAGTTTGTGCGTCGTCTGCTGATTAATTACCGTTTTTGTTTTTGTGTTTTCATTTCACACATTTCTATAATTTAAATAATTACACTTTTTATTATTTGTTTAAAAACAGCCGCTCATGCGACTGTTTACTTTCACGTCTCTTTATTAATTCTTTTTCTATACTAATTTTAACGTATATCTACCTACGTACGCGCGCACATGCATTGTACACGCGTACACATACACTTACATTATGTGTAACTGAGTAGACGAGTGAATTTGCGTATTAAGCAGTTCACACGTAACTATACTACAGTACAATTGTGAGAAATACTTTTCTCACGCTCGAGTTCGGTGCAGGTGGATATATTTAGTTACAATTAGTAATTTAATTTTACTATTTAGTTACCGTACAGAAGGTAGGGTAACTATGACTTATCAAACACACTACACCTCCCTTTTACAGAAAAAGAATGATATATATTCCTGATCATTCTTTCATATACTTATAGTATTTTTAAATTTAGTTTGAAAAAAAAATATTAGGTCTCAAGATCTATTTTGGGTTCTTCACCTTCCCTTTTTTCCTTAAAATAAAATTAAATTTTAATTAATTCGATTTTGAAATTTATTTTTAATTTTAATTTAAATTTTATAAAGTTATTTAAAATTAATGTTGTAGGTAAAATTATAATTTATATGTAAAATGTTTTCTTCTTTTTTTTTTTGAATGTTAGTTTACAATAAATTCTTCTTTTATTTTTAATGTTGGTTTACAATAAATTCTTCTTTTTTTTCTTAAATTAATTATAATGTTAATTTTAAAAATTTTAAATTTTATATTTAGAATTGTTGTTAAATTTTAATCTTAAACTTATTTTGACCTGGCCAGGTATTTTTAAAATTAGAATGAAAAAAAATTTTTTTTTTTTTTTTTTTTAGCTACATTGTTTTAGTCTATTTTTATGTACATTGGCTTTTTTACCGTCACTCATTGATAGGGTACAATTACCTAATTCGTCTATTTTCTCTACCGAATAAGGTCCCTTAAACAAGCTTTCCAGTTTATGGCCCGCATTGTTCTCTATCAAAACCAAATCTCCTATTTTTATTTCAATGGGATTAATTCTTCTATCGTACAGAGTCTTACTACTTTGTTTTTGCCTTTCTATCATACTCGCGGCTCGCTGCTGCGCCGTCTGAAGCCTATACTTTACCTCTTTTTCGTATGACTCTATGTTATATATTGGGTCAACGATATTGTTATCAAGAAATGGTATGTTAGGTGATTTCTTACCAAATATCAGTTCATACGGACAGTACCCATGGACAGTAGAAGGTGTTGTATTGAAGCAATACGTGAAGTATGTCAACCATTCGTCCCAATCTGTTCTGTCCGCTGAAAGATATGAACGAACGTATTCGTTAAATGTTCTATGTGATCTTTCTATAGTACCCAACGTTTGATGATGGTATGCTGTCGATGTTGTGTACTCAATATTCAGCAATCCACAAAGCTCTTGTATGGTCTGGTTCTTATACTCCGTTCCCATATCAGTCAGAATTCTATTCATTGGACCGTATATTAAAATGAAATTTTCAAAAATAGCCTTGGCTACGGTTTTAGCCTGTTTGTCAGGAATTGGTATAGTGATCAAATACTTCGTTAGATCACATATTATGGTTATGGCATATTCATTGCCGTTATTAGATTTAATAAAAGGACCAATTGTGTCAATAACGACTATATCGAATGCCTTCACTGGTGTTTCCGTTATCACCATTGGTTCCCTTGTTTTCGGTAGGGATTTATTTGTCTGACACTGCTTACATCCTTTTATATAGTTACGTATGTCTCTTGACATTCCGTTCCAGAAATATTTTTCATTTATTTTTGCTGTCATCCTTGTTATCCCTGGATGACCTCCGTATAAAGGATCATTGTGATATTTTTCTAGGAGTGTGTTTTTCTGCTCGTCAGCAGTAACATTTATTCTCCGTGGCGCTAGAGCTATTATTAATTTTTTTAATTCTTTGTTCCCTATTTCTTTAAACACATTGATTCGAATCTTCTCAAATATTTTGTCATTTAGTGATAGTTGCAACTTTTTGATGCCTTTGTTGTCGGTCATATTTTCCAACCTAGGGAAGAATTGATTTAGATCAACTTTCCCATTAACAATAAGGTCATCTATCCTAAGCTCCTCTAAAGTTATTTTCCCGTGTTTAAGGTAACACCTCGGTGTTTTGCCTTGTAAGTCAAACTTTAGGCGAACATTTTTTCTTACTTCCTTTATACTAAGTGTTTCATAAACCCTTGGGGTTGTCGTTATACTCTTTATTTTCTCATCTATTCCTGGTTGTGTTTTTCTAGATTTTGTTCTAGTGGTTACCATAAAAATGTTTCCGCCAGTTTTTATGTCTGCTATTGTTATTCTGGATAAAGCGTCTGCCGCATGGTTATCCTTTCCCCTCAGGTACTCTATTGTAAAATCATACTCTTCTAAATCCAATCTCATTCGCGTCAATTTTGAGGAAGGGTTTTTCATCGAGAACAAGTACGACAGTGGTCTGTGATCGCTTCTCACTAAAAATCTCGTGCCATATATGTATGGTCTGAAATATGTAATCGCCCAGTGTACAGCTGCTAATTCCTGTTCAATAGTAGATTTGTTCGCTTCACCTTTCGTGAACGATCGTGAGGCATATGCTATTGGAAGTTGTATTCCATCATGCTCTTGGCTTAGCACTGCACCGCATGCATATTTACTTGCATCGGTTGTGATACAGAATTGTTCATCAAAATTGGGATATTGTAATATTCTTGGGTTCAGTAGTGAGTTTTTCAAATATTCGAATGCTTTCTCACACTCTCTACTCCATTCGAATTTTGTATTTTTCCTACATAATCTCGTTAAGAGACGAGCGTGTTCCGCAAAATTAGGAACAAAACGTCTATAGTAATTGCAAAATGCTACAAATCGTTTTGTTTCATCGGCATTTTTAGGTGTGGGATAGTCTTGAATTATTTTGAATTTGCTATCGTCTGGAAGAATGCCTTTATCTGTACATTTGTGTCCCAAATAAGTCACTTCATGACTGAAAAATGAACATTTTCCTGGATGTAGTTTAAGGTTATATTTCCGACAGGTTTCAAAAACATCTACCAGATTCCTAATCATGTGTCGTTCTGAACGACCAATTACAACTAAATCATCCATATATAAGAAAGCTTGAGCTGGTGATAAACCAGCGAATGCAATTGTCATCATTCTCTGAAATGAATTTGGGGCTATTTTAAGCCCGTATGGGAGGCGCTTAAAACGGAATGATCCCTTATCTGTTGAAAATGATGTGATATCCCTGGAGTCCTCATCTAATTCAATTTGATGAAACCCAGACGTTAAGTCTAGACAAGAAAAATATTTCGCTTTGCCAAGTTGATCAAGAATGTCATCTATTCTTGGTAATGGAAATTTATCTGCAATCAATTTTTTATTAACCGCCCTGTAATCTACTACTAATCTCCATCTTTTATTAACGCTTCCAGCTAAAGATTTTTTCGGTACTAATAATATTGGGCTATTGTATTCAGAAGCTGATGGTTCAATTATACCATCTTTTATTAATTTATCCACTTGTCCTGTTATTTCCTCCTTATGCGCATAAGGTATCCTATAGTTTTTAATATATGTTGGTTCTATATCTTTTAAACGCAATTTTTGCCTGTAAAAATTATTCGCAGATATTTTTTCTGTTTCTAGTGCGAAAACATCAATATATTTCATGCATATTTCCTTTAGTTCATTCTCAATGAATTTAGGAAATTTTTCGGACAATATCTTAAATTTATCATCGTTATTCTGACACTCGACCATTGATACTGTTTCATAATTATCCAAGCTTTCAGTCTCTATTTGAGCATCAGATATAACAACTTCTTCGTCTGTTGTATTCATTATACGTACAAAAGTTTGTGAGGCGTTAGAAATTGTATTTGCTATAAATATCCCCTCCTTAGGGGTTTGGTTAGGAATTAATATGTCCCCCTTTGAATCTCCTACATTTATTCTCCTAATTACCTCTGATCTCGCAGGTAATGATATTGTGTTGATGTTTGGGTATTTTCGCATTTTCATCCGTATACTTTGTGGGAAATCATCTGGTCTTAATACTATCCAATCTTGATCCGTTCCATATTCTAGTTTACAATTGTACTTTCTAATGAAGTCAAGTCCCAATATTCCATCAGATGGAACTGGAAAGTCATCATCTACCACATGGAGTTTATGTTTAACTAACAGATTTTCAAATATCAGATCCGTTGTGATCTTTCCCCTAGTATAGGTTATACCCTTTCCTATGCCATGTAGGCTAATTGTGTTGGATGTATCTATTCTTTCAAATTTATTCTGTCCGCTTTTTATTATTGATATGTCCGCACCTGTGTCTACCAAAAATGTCGACACTCCTTCATTGAATTTTGATTTTAGTGAAATATATGATGCTGAATTCAGATTAACGTTTAAGATTCTACTATTTCTAATTATTTCATCTATTGAGTACCCGGGGATTGTACGTTTTCCGTACTCCCATGCAAAGCCCGGACATCACGTCCTCTATTATTATTGCGGTTGTTATAGTTCCCGCTGTAGTTATTATTGTTCCTGTTGTAACTGTCACGGCCATTATATTGCCTATTGACCTCATTGTTACCATTGTGGGACTGGTTACTCCCACTGTTGTATCTCCTGTTATTGTTACTACGACCGCTATTTCCGGTGTAATTTCCACGTCGGCTAAAATTTGCGTAGGATCGCCCACGTCTTTGACCCTGGGTATTGTGCATATCCCTGTTATAGTACATTATTGTACTATTTTTAGGCGCATCGGTTGAACAACTTATAAACTTAGCTACCGCATCATTGAGAGTGTTAAATTGACCTGCTTCTAGTATGAGTCCCACTCTGTCGTTGGTACTGTTTTTTGTCATTGCCTTTACAGCAATGTTTGTTGTGTATTTTTCGGCTAGTGTAGTATTTAAACCGTCCACTATGTAGGCGCTTTGTAATCTTTTCGCCAGTTCTTCTATCTCTTTGGTGTAGTCATTTGGTGTCCTACCACACTGTTTGAGATTCATTATCTTTGCCGAAAGCAACTCAACGGACTCGCCCTTGACTGTTGTTTTTAACCTAGCTATTATGCCGGCTAAATTTACTTCATTACCCTCTATGAGAGTACGTGCCGTTCCCTTCAATTTAGTCTTTACTAAATTGACGGCCACCGCATCCTGGTCTTCCGCAATTGAATCCACCAGTGTTAATGCATCCAGAAAACTTTGTAGGTTCTCTGCCCTACCATCAAAATCAGGTATGATTCTGGATGCTGTCCTTAAAAATTCCGTTGCTGTTTGTGGCATGTTTGCGCTTATTATTTCTGTCTGTATTGCTAATTTATTTTTGTCATCCGCAAATTCTACCCTTTCATGTAATGAGTTGGGCAATTCTACTTCAAGACCCCTACGAGCTGCTACACTGATGAGTTTACTTCTTAGGTCAATGAAAAAACCCTCTGCTGCAACCTTATGTGCGGGTGTTAAACGCTGATAATTTACGTTTAATACGACTCTTATTTCTTCAAGTCGTAAGTAGAGGTTTTTTAGATGTTTTTCAACAGTTTCCTCTTTGGTAGGCCTATCGCTATTGAGGCATTTATAGGACTTGTCAAATTCCTCTCTGATAAGTCTGCACTGGCCTAGTATCGCAGACCAGTCCATACATGCAGATTAAAATTGACTTTTGTCCGCTAGGACAGAAAATCTTACCAGAAAATCGCACAAAAAAAAAATATTCAAAATATTTGTCATTTAGGATTTGTCCCCCAAAGTTCCTGCTATATTAGCAATTAATTCGAATATTCAACAAAATAAAGTAATTCAATAATAGGACTCCTCCGGCACTTTATGTAAAATTTTATTCTCTTTAGTCAGTATTTTTAATAATGATGACAAAATAAAAAAATTTTGATAATATATAACATGATGTTATCGCAGTCTCTGCTTTGTTCTCTTTCTTTTTTTTTTTTTTTTTTTTTTTTTAAATCTATTCGAGGAGTATATAATTTTAAAATCTTATGGGCCCATTTTTAAACCTTGTCAAGGTTGTCGCCTCTACTTAGATATCTCTTACGGAGAGATCTTTTGTGCAGTAGGTATAATTTTAGCGTTAAGTTTACCCCGCTTATCAATACCAAGCACAATGTGAGGTACCACAAGGATTGTATTTGGTTTGTGTGGTCGACAACCTCAACGTTGGTTATTACATTCGCGTTCGGGTTTCCTAATTTTGACTCCGGCTTACCCATGTTAAAATATAATTTATCTTTTAATTTCCTATTCCCAATAAAAATCAATATTTAAATTTATATTAAAGAATCAATATTTTAGTTTTAATGATACATTAAATATTTTAAATTGTCGATTTATTCCTAAATATGATGACTTTTCTATGTTCTGTTCTATATATTAAGTTATTCTATTTTATAGAAAAATTCACAGTTTAATTAATTTTAAAGTGAGTTCAATATTAATAATCATGTTTTTAAAAAAAAATTTTTTTTTTTTTTTTAATATAATTAAATACATAATTTTTTTTTCTAATATTTTGTATTCAAATTTCTTTTCAATTGATTGATTTTAAAAAAAAAAAATGTTATCAATACGAGTATCGAAGAAATCAATATTTAACTACTATGTAATATGTATGATTCAACTTATTTAAAAAAATAAAATATGCTACTTAGCTGTTGTTTTATTCTCCAGCTGCTGTAGATGATGGTTACTGTTGTTGACGTAGAGTTTGATGAATCTGTTGCTGGGGTTGCTTATTCATGTTGTTATTACCGTTTTTCGACTCTTCACTTTTTACAATTATTTTGGCTGTTACACTTTTGGTATTCCAGTTTGATGAATCCGTTGTTGCTGCGGTTGCTTATTCATGTCGTTATTACCTTTTTCAACTCTTCACTTTTTTACAATTATTTTGGCTTTTACATTTTTGGTATTCCTTCTTAACAAATTTTTAATTGTTGATTAAATTTAAATGTTGATTAATAATGTACGTTTTTCGACTCTTCACTTTTTTACAATTATTTTGGCTTTTACACTTTTGGTATTCCTTCTTAACAAATTTTCAATTGTTGATTAAATTTAAATGTTGATTAATAATATACGTTTTTCGACTTTTCATGCTTGGTATATGTAGTTATTGTTTTTCTGATTTTTTCACAAATTAAATTTTTTCTTAAAATTTTAATTGACTTATTATTTTTTTCATATTTTATTTTTCCTCCTGGCAGGATCGCCATATAATTTAAATAATTACACTTTTTATTATTTGTTTAAAAACAGCCGCTCATGCGACTGTTTACTTTCACGTCTCTTTATTAATTCTTTTTCTATACTAATTTTAACGTATATCTACCTACGTACGCGCGCACATGCATTGTACACGCGTACACATACACTTACATTATGTGTAACTGAGTAGACGAGTGAATTTGCGTATTAAGCAGTTCACACGTAACTATACTACAGTACAATTGTGAGAAATACTTTTCTCACGCTCGAGTTCGGTGCAGGTGGATATATTTAGTTACAATTAGTAATTTAATTTTACTATTTAGTTACCGTACAGAAGGTAGGGTAACTATGACTTATCAAACACACTACATTTCAAGCACGCAATATTCTTATTATTTAAATGAGCGAGTGAATGAATAATCAATTTGTATTGACATTAAATTTAAATATGTAAACTTATATACAATAACAAATACACATGTACACTATGTTTGACAAGTATCCAGAATTAAAAAGTTTTCATGATTTTCTTTGTCTAAAAACGCCATACATCTTAACACTTTAAATTATAACTAGCAGATTCCAGCGCTCGAAATTCGAGTGCAATTTCCAGACAGCTTTATTTTTCAACTTAGCCAATTCACAAACCAACACTTTTATGGTTTATTATTATTGTGAATGATGATAACAAACTCATTAACAAACACATTAAAAAATTTAATAAAACACACATAGCATACGTATAATTTTATGTTTGTGTTGGTAGCAACTTTAAATGCAATTTACTCAAAATAAAGGAAAAAATTTTAAAATCTGTAAATCTGCAAAACGGCTAAAAAGAAATACCTTTCAAATAATATACGTTTGGTCAAAATCGGGATAAAACGGTAGAACAACACATCGATCACAAGAAATCGCCTAGCCTATTAATATTATAGATAAGTTAGTTTGCACTTCTGTTGGACTAGGACTACGAATTATGCCTTTGGTCTTAATTTTATTTAAACATTTTGTATACTTTCTTTAGCATAGTGTTTGAGTACAATGACGATAGCAGTCTTTACGATAACACAATTATATACAATGGCAAATTTGAAATATTATACAAGTTTTATTAGAAGTAAATGTACTTGAAATAAAATGCAGTTTCTTTTTATAATTAAAAAAAAAAATGAGTTGAAAAAACCTTTGAGTTTTGTTTCGTTTCAACTCGTTGTAGAATTTTTCAATTAAATATTGTTTTTAAACAGTGACATTAACCGAATAAAGGGGGAATTTTTATTTTCTATGCAGGTATACAAAATTTTGGAATTTTTTTAGAAATTCGATTCGAAAATTTAAATATTTTTACATACATCGAATATAAATATTTCTTTTGTAAAATGAAAATCCTTTAAAATGTTTCTATACCGAAAAATTTCCTCTAAAAATTTTTGAGAATTTTCTTTGCGGAAATATTTCTAAAAAACTATAAAGAATTTTTCTGTTCGCAAAAAATATCTATCAAAAACAAAATATAAAAATTTTTCTATGCGGAAATATATCTAGAAAACTTTTAAATATTTTTCTCTTCGAAAAATATCTCAATTCTATTCGAAAAATATCTAAAATTCTTGAGAATTTTCTATACCGAAAAATAATGCCAAAAATTTAAGTATTTTCTATAAGGAAAAAGATATGGAAAAATTTTCACAATTTTTCTATACAAAAAATAATCTCGAGATTTTCTAATTGGCAAAATATCTAGAAAATTTTGGAGAACTTTTCTACAAGGTTCAGAAAATACACACATGAAACACACAATGTTCTGTTCAAAAGCAGCCAACACATATCTTTATTTTCATATCAATTATTTGCGTTTCTAAATTTTCTACGGTGCCCAACACAACCATGACTGTGTTCGTTTTAATATTTCGTTATTTACACAAACATTTTTGTATCACATACTTTTTGTTTCAATCACACATAAAGCACACATTTTTGAGTGTTGCTTTATTTGAAGTTCATGTTCTGGTACGTGTAGTGAAAAAAAAACACAGAACATGTACAATAAACAGGTTCGAGTTCAGTTATATTTTAAGTCGTATTGTGGCTCGTGTAGTAAGAAAAAACACAACATGTACAATAAACAGGTTCGAGTTCAGTTATATTTTAAGTCGTGTTTAAAAAAAAATGTGTGCTTTATGTGTGATTGAAACAAAAAGTATGTGATACAAAAATGTTCGTGTAAATAACGAAATATTAAAACGAACACAGTCATGGTTGTGTTGGGCACCGAAGAACATTTAAAAACAAACATAATTGGTATGAAAATAAAAATATGTGTGTGTTGGTCTAAGTTATGTTTGTTTACATATATGTACGAGTTTTTTATTCAGTGTGTGTTTTTTTATGAACTCTGCTTTTCTATACCGAAAACTATATTTTTTATATGATTTTTCTCTATAGAAAAATATGTCGAAAATATTACGTCACTTTCTTCAGCGAAAAATGTAGTGAAATTTTTGGAGTATTCTTATATACAGTAAAATGTATCGACAATTCCTGAAGAATAATATCTCGAAAATTATTATTTTTTTTTTTAAATATTTCTATACGGAAAATATCTCACAAGTTTGGAACGTTTTCTATATGCAAGAATGTTTCGAAATTTTCTAAGCATATTTCTATATTTATTTTCTTTCAAATATATGATCATTTTCATTTCGGCAAAATACATCGATAATTATAGAACTTCTCTATACAAAAAAATACCTAGAAAAATTTTTACATTTTTCTATAAGGGAAAATATATCTATTATAATCGTATATAAGAAAAATATCTAAAAATTTTGGAATATCGTGATCATTCTTGAGTAATGCGCATGAAAACTGAAAATTATATGATTTTTTTTTACAGAAGAAAATCTGGAAAAATTTTCAAAATATTTATTTACTGAAATATATTTTGATATTTGCGAGTTTTTTAGTATAGCATGATAAGTTTTGTGTATGTCTTTTAAAGATATAATTCCTGAAATTTGAGTAATTTTTTATATATCGCACCTGTACCTCTAAAGTGAGTCAACTCAAAATTTTTCAATTTTCACTTTTTGCAAGAAAACGATACACAGTGATCATATCTATCCACTGTAAAAATCTTACATCGGTTGTTCTAGTCTTTCGTAAAAAAAAATACAGTTGTAACCCTCTTTGTGTTATAAGAGTAGCTTCTTTAGAATCCACTAAAAAGACATATTTTGAGTTGCACCCAAAAGAATTGTTATTTTTGCTGATCACTGAAAAAATCGCAAAAACAACTACTGTTATATACTTATTATTCGCAATTCTGTACAATGAAACAACTGTTTTTAAATTTTGTAGTAAATTTAAAAAAAAAAAAACGTTTTTTGCCTCTTCTGAAAAGTTGTAAATTTTGAGTTGACTCACTTTAGAGGTACAGGTGCGATATGTTGAAAATTTTTATTGCTGGAAATATATCTCGAAATTTAGGAATATTTTATTAACAAAAATACCTCTAGTATTATTTTTAATAAAAAATTATATATGGCAAATTTTTCTATACGGAAAAATATTTTCTAAAATATTTTTGTGATTTTTCTACATAAGAAAATGTTTCGAAAATTTTTTAAAATTTTTCTGTTTGGCATAACATTTATCTCAAAATTTAGCTATTTTTTTTTGCCGAAAATACTTCGCAAGAGTGAGAATTTTTATGTGGATAAATAAAGCGAAAAATGAAATAAAAGAATAAAATAAAAAATAAGAGAATAAAATTATTGAAGGGTGAATATAGTTCGGCTTAAGGTCATCGGTTGTTAAAAGATTCTCTTTGTTATAAGAACATTTTGTTAAAAATAAATAAAAACAAGTATTTATAACAATATTCTTTTCCAATATATTTCTATCAACTTTGGTGATCATCATCAGGGATTATCTGATAAATAACAATAACAGTTTTTAAAGTTATTAAATTTATGTATTTATTTTTACTAGCCCAACCCTCGAAATTCGAGTGCAAATTCTAGGATTTTTATTTTTTCATTTGATAAATATTTTTATAAGATTCTAAAGGCATGCTAATCAGTTGTAGCCAATTCATAATTGAACACAGGGTTTTTGGGTATTTATAATAAATACACACACAGTTATGTGTTTTATGTACGTGCTAGTAGCAACTTTAAATGAGCAGTAGTCTAAAAAAATGTTTCAGACTGTGCGAATCTGTAAAGATGGTGGACAGCTAAAAAGAAATTCCTTTCAAATGAGGTATGCTTGTTCAAAATCGGTTTATAGCTAAAATTTTTATATCGGTCACAAGAAATCGCCTTGCCAATTAATATTATAGATGTGTTTATTATGACTTCGTGCTGGTATTTGTAACTACCAGCACCGACTATAATTATACCCTATACCACTATGTGGTTTGGGTATAATGACTTTGTGCTGCTGTTTGTAACTACCAAAAATATTTGACCTAGACCCATCTTTAATTATACCGATCGAATCAGAATCACTATCTGATTCGATTTAACGATGTCCGTCCGTCCGTCCGTCTGTGTGTCCATGTAAAGCTTGTAATCAAACTGCAGGTCGCAAATATGAATATATTTTGATGAAATTTGGTATGTAAGCTTTTATCATAGGATGAACGCTATTGAAATTGGTGAGAATCGGTCCATGTTCAGACCTAGCCCCCATACAAATGACCCCAATGAAATCGACTTAAATTGCCATAAGATCCAAATTATCATATAAATCTTAGTCAAATTGGGTTTGTATGTGTTTATTGCATCCATTAATCAGTAGTCCAAAAATGATCTCTATGGTACAACTCTTAGCCATAGGCCCCATATAGAGCTGCTTCCCGATCTTCACTTAAATCTATCAAAAAACAAAAATATTGCACTGATTCTTCTCAAATTTTGTTTGTATATATTTTTGCAAAATACAAGAGACTTTACCAAACATGGTCAGGATCGGTCCATTTTTGGGCCTAGTCCCCTGTAGATATAGCATTCGATATGAACTTTTTCATATCTGCAAACAAAAAAAATTTATAAAAATCCCACTCAAATTTGGTTTATGCTTATTTTCAATGTCCAGTTAGTTGGGCCTATGGGGTAGGGTCTCTAAACGCATGGTATAGGGTATCCTATAGTCGGTCTAGACCGACTCTAATTTTCTTACTTGTTTTCTTCTTCTAATTATGGAAGTTCATCTCAAAATATAATCAAACTCTTTTAAATATCGCGATAAGTTTTGTGTATTTTTATTTACGGAAATAAATTTGGAAAGTTCAGAATATTTTTATGCAGAAAAATATTTCGAAAATATTTTAAAACAAAATTATATCTGGATAATTTTTTGAATTTTTCTATACCGAAAAATGTCTAGAAAATTGTTGAGAATTTTTCTACACAGAAAAATATATCGATTAATTTTGAAAATTTTTCTATTGGTACAACATTATTATAATATTAATAGGCAAGACGATTTCTTGTGACCGATGTTTTGTTCTACCGTTTTATCCCGATTTTGACAAAACGTATATATTTTGAAAGGTATTTATTTTTAGCTGTTCACCAGACTTACAGATTTTTACAATTTTGTTTTTATTTTCAATAAATTGCATTTAAAGTTGCTACTAACACACACATAAAATTGTACAATACTATATAGCTATATGTGTGTGTTTTTTAAATTTGTAAATGTGTTTGTAAGTTTGTTTTCTTTATTCACAATAATAATAAACCAAAAAAGTGTTGGTTTGTGAATTGGCTAAGTTGATAAATAAAGTTGCTAGAAATTGCACTCGAATTTCGAGCGCTGGAATCAGCTAGGTATAATTATTCTATTATTCTTTTAACTCAATCTTGCTGTCTGTCGTGGGGCAACCCCATTCCCCCTTATCCTTATCTGAAACTTGGCCTATAGTCTTGTTGTGACTACAGATTAATTTTGGGGTAGTCACGCACAGTCACGCGTGGTCATGCACATTCACTGAGTGATCTGAATGTCATTTCCGATGCGATCGATCTGAAACTTGGTACATACACTTGCTGGGAAAAAAAGTTTAAAATTGATTTAGTCACGCATAGTCACGCATGGTCACGCACAGTCACGGAGTGATCTAAATGTCATTTCCCCTCATCCGATCGATCTGAAACTTGGTCCACATACCTTCTGTGAAAAAAAGTTTGACATTGATTTAGTCACGCACAGTTACGTACGGTCAAACGCAGTCACGGATTGATCTAAATCTCACTTCCCATCATCCGATCGATCTGAAACTTTGTCCATAGACTTGTTGTGGCCAAAGATTAATTTTAAGACAGTCACACACAGTCACGCACAGTCACGGAGATATTCAAAACTCATATGCATAAGGAAAGAAAAAGTTTTAATAAAAACTTTGTTTTTAGATTATAATGTACCGAAATGTAGTTCGAAAATGATGAGAAATTTAAAATTGAAAACTCTTTATCGAATATTTTTTAGATGGCAAAATGTCTCCAAAATTTGAACAGTTTTCTATAACGAAAAAAATTTGTTGAGCAATTTTGGAAAAACTCCTCCAAAATTTTTTTTATTCGCAATATGTGTGTCTTAAAAATTTGAGAATTTTTCTGTTCGAAGAAATATTTCGAAAATTTTTGATTATTTTTAATACGGACATATATTTATAATATTTTTGAGAATTTTCTATTCTATTTTCTTAAAATTGCAGAACTTTTCTGTTTAAAAAAATATCTCGAAATATTTTGATAAAAATATAAATAAAATTATAAAATATCAGCAAATTATTGAGAAATAATTTTTTTTTTAATAAAAAATATATCAGGAAATATAATATTTTTCTGTATGGAAAATAAATTTGAAAAAAAAAAATGGAATAGTAAACAATATGTTTGCCAAAATTTTAAAAATTTTCTGTACCCAGAAATATCTCGAAAATTTAGAAATTTTCATTACGGAAAAATATGACGAAAATTTTACAGAAATATTTCCCGAAAATCTGTTGGATTTTATTAAACTTAAAAATACCTCGAAATTTTTAAATAATTTTTCAATACTAAAAATTATCTGGAAAATATAGAAATATTTCTCGAAAATCTGTTGGATTTTACTAAACCGAAAAATTCTCGAAATTTTTAAATAATTATTCAATACTTAAAATTATCTAGAAAGTTATCAAAATCTTCTATATAGAAAATTATACTGCAAATAATTTATCATTTTAGATGGCACAATATCTCGAAAATTTAAGAATTTTTGCTGGCTTGAAAAATTTACCGTAAACTTTCGAGATATTTTTTTTTCATAATATTTCTATTCCCATACAGAATAAAATTTGTGAAAATTTACCAATACGAAAATATATTAAAAGGAATAAATGAGATTTAAAAAATTTAGAAAATTTAGGAAGTTTTTGGTAAAAAATAAAAAAAAAATATTTTATACTAAAAATGTTTAAAAAAAAAAGAATAAAAGAAAAGAAATTGTTCTATAAAAATTTTATATATAACTTTTTGTCAGCAATAATGAATCATAAATGTTGAGATAATAGTAAGTGTAATTTAAAACAGATGACCCCTTTTAACATATAAATATAACAAACTTAAATATTACGCGCCTAATTATGCCATTTTATATTTGTTCTCTTGTTTGTGACACTTTTTATAAAAAAAAACTAACCTTGTGGAAATAACCTGTTCAAAAAAACTTAAGAAAAATCTGATTCTAATCTTGTTTTCTGTTATGATCAGCGTCTCTCTAATATACAGTATAAAAATATATTAAATAAAATTTGTTGTGACAAATAAAATATTTTGATTCACAAAGTCTAGTTGTTTGCTTATATATATTTTTTAGAATTATTTTAAGGTGAAAATTTTACTGATTAATATTTAAAATATGACGTATATAAATTTTTATCGCCATGAAAATTCTAAACATATTTAAGCATTTATATTAAGAGAATTCTAAAATAAAATAAAGATTTTTAATAATAACAAAATTGTTGTGCGGAAAAAACTTTTCAGTACTTATTTTAAACTGTATTAAAAAAAATAATAATAATAAATTGTTCAGTTAATGCAAACAAATAACCCGCGAATGATAAGAATTATTTTTTCTTCGTCTCTTAAACGATTTATGAGGAATTTTTTGTATTTTGTTGTTATCACGTTAAAAGATACCAATAGTTTCTACTTTTGTAAAATCAAATATTTAATTTGTTTGTTTAGGTGTGCTTTAGTTTGTTTCTTTTTTTTATTAAAAGCATTATCGTGTGTTTAATTGGTTAAAAAAGAACTTTATTTATATCTTTTTTTGTTTATTTGTTTATAGACAAGTTGTTATTTATGCTGTTTACACACCCACATTTTTATTGTGTGAACGAAATGTTATTTTTATAACTACAATTTAATAAGATTTAAAATAGCAGATTAACAAAATTTTCAGTTAATGTTTTAATAATTTATAGTTTAATTAAGTTTGTATTTAATTTGTATTAAATAATTTTCGTTCGAGTTAAAATATTTCAGAGAACTTTCGAAGGAAAATTGTAAGCAAATTTTATCTAATATTCGAGTTCTAAACGGAAATATTTCTTAGAATGTGACAATTTTTTGAAACGGAAAATAATCATATACTATGATAAGCTTTCGTAATGGATCCCAAATAATTTTTGAGCGCAAAAAATATATCATAAAGGGAATTTTATTGAAGCCTAAAAATAACTATAATTCTGTAATTTTGGAAACTGGAAAATATCTCAACACTGAAAATTTTTCGATACGAAAAAAATATCTCAAAAAATTTCAAAATATTGTAGTAAAAAATTTCTCGCAAACTGGATGAGAAAAAATATATTATATATTCGCAATTGAAAATTAACATAACTATAACCTAAATCTGCAATTTTTGAGAACTGAAAAATATCTCATAAACTGAAAATTTTTCGTTCCAAAAAAATATCCCAAAAAACTGAAAAACCTTCCAGCCGAAAATATCTCGGAAACTGATTTTATTTTTAGAGAAGAAAATTTTTCCAAATGGTAAAGTATCTCAGAAATATAATATTTATCGTAACGTATAAATATATCTAGACCTGTAATTTTTTGAAACTGAAAATTTTTTAAAAACTGAAATTTTTTCGATACGAAAAAGTATCTCAAGAAATTTAAAAAAGTCATCGGAAATTGGTTGAGAGAAAAGCTGAAAAATTTTCGCAATGGAAAATTAACGTAAATATGTTTTTTAATTCTGTAATTTTGTAAGCTCAAAATATCTCATAAACTGAAAATTTGCGTATATAAAAAATAACTCAAAAAACTGAAAGACATTCCAGTCGAAAATGTCTCGGAAACTGATTATATTATTAGATAAGAAAATGTATAATGTATATATATATCTCAGAAAATATTAAAAAAAAATTGAATATATTCTAGTCGAAAATATCTTTGAATCCAGTTCAGTTTATACTCTCATCGAGTGCACACTGAGTTTCAGAAAACGGAAAGCAAATAAAAAAAAAAAAAAACACTTCAAAACAAAATCAAAACTCGTTTTAGTTACGCGTGTAAAAAATTAAAAAAAAAAAAAATTGGTGACAAATCGCAACTGTAACGTGTGCATTTGATTTAACTCCCATAATGGGGGGTCTCCTATTTGATAGGGACAAAAAGGTAGAGAACCCCGAATCTCTTTTACCTGTTTTCCTCTTAATGAGCAGGGCAGGAGTTAAAGCGGACAAAGGATTATCGGACGTATCACCCTTTCTTATTCAACGCTCAATTGATACTGTTGGAGGCAAAGTCAAACTTTGCAAAAAACTAAGGTCAGGACAACTACTTATTCAATGTTTTAATGGAAAACAAGCGAATAAAATAATTAAAATGCTAACATTATCCATTGAAATTTTCGTACAAGTTGAGGAGCATAAATCCCTTAATAAATCTAAAGGAATATTCTACTCCAATGATCTTAGAGAATTGTCTGATGATGAACTCTTAAAAGAAATCAAAGAGCAAAACCCAAATGTCACTGATATTAAAAGAATAAAAAAACGAAACAGCGAAACTAAGGAACTGACAAATGTCGATATTGGTTTGTACATAGTGACTTTTAATGTGTGTGATTTGCCAGAAAGAATTCTGTTGGGATATTTATCAACCCAAATAAAACCTTATATACCAAATCCTCTACGATGCTTTATGTGCTTCCAGTTTGGACACGTATCAGAAAGGTGCTCATCTGAAGTAAAAATTTGCCCACATTGTGGCAATACCGAACATACAAGTGTGGATAAGACTGGTCATCGTGAAAAATGTGACAAACCGGCAAAATGTGCAAATTGTCAACAACAACACAACAGTTTTTCTAAAGAGTGTGCTCTATATAAAAAAGAATATGCAATTCAAAAAATAAAAATAACACAAAAAAAAACTATAGGAGAAGCACGAAAAGAATATGATAGACAAAACCAACTTCCAACAACATATTCTAATGTTGTAAAATCATGTAATTGCGAATGCAAATGCCAAGAGAGCGAGAACAAAAAACTCACCACTGCAAATAAACAACCAAATAATAATAATACAACACCAAAAACAAAGTCCCCCCCCTCCCCAGTTCGCCAAATTACAAAAACAGATGGATCAAAAATTGAGTTGTTACCTAAAAATTTATCAAAGAGAAAAAAACGTGAAATATTAAGCGCAGTAAAAAAGAAGAAAGAAAACTCAACAAACACATCATATATAAAATCGAACGACCCAATTGGAAAAAACGAAATGGATATAGATGCCGACACATCCAGTTGTTCCAGCATTAGTGATGAGTAGTCAATATAAAATAATACAATGGAACTGCAACGGCTTTTTAAATCATTTTGATGAAATTAAACTTTTATTATCAAAATTCAATTGCCTTGCTATATGTATTCAAGAATCTAGATTTAAATCCAATTATTATTCTAAACTTAAAAACTTCACTTGTTTCTTTAAAAATGTTTGCTCTAATACAAATGCCCACGGTGGTACTTGTATTTATCTCAATAATATGTTTGATGGTGAAGAATTACCTGTTATTTCACAACTCCAAGTTGTGGCTATAAAAATAAAATTCCCAATTAATTTTATTATTTGCTCCATATATCTTCCTGGTTCCGAAAATTTATCCAAAAATGACCTTGATAATTTAATATCACAATTCGACTTTCCATATCTCCTACTAGGTGATTTTAATTCTCATAACCATATTTGGGGATCAAAAAAACCGACACAAGAGGAAATACTGTCGCATCTTTTATAGACGCAAATAATCTTAATATTTTAAATAACATAAACTGCGCAACACATTTTAGTTTTGCATATAAAACATTTAGCAATATAGATCTAAGCCTTATTTCTCCCAGCATTCAACATCTGTTTGAATGGAATATAAGTGACGATCTATATTCAAGCGATCACTACCCAATTATTATTTCAATAAATGGACACTCTCCAAACTACGAACGAAGGTCTAGTTGGAATATAAAGCGTGCAAATTGGGAAAATTTTAATTGTAGTTTTACGGAAACTTTAGATAGTTTCAGCGACATAAATGTAACCGAAAAATATGTTACTACAACAATTTTAAACGCGGCACATAAAGCAATACCACTTAGACAGACAAACCATACCAGAAAAGAAGTCCCTTGGTGGAATGAAAACATTAAAATATTAATAAAACAAAGAAGAAAACTGTTAAAGCTATTTAAAAGGAATGCAAGCTCAGAAAACCTGGCTAAATTCCTTAAAACGAAATCGGAAGTACGCAGAACTATTAGAGAAAGTAAAAGAAAATCCTGGAATGATTTCTGCGATACTATAAACCTACGAACTTCATCATCTGAAGTTTTTAAAAAAATTCGATCCCTAAATGGGACCTCTAACTTTAATCAAATTACAGCACTAGAAAACAACAATATTTTACTGACAGATAGAAAAGATATCGCTAACTACTTAGCCAGTGGTTTTGCCCAAAATTCGTCTTCTATAAACTACTCAACTAATTTTAGACTTTACAGTAGCACAAATAATTTTCCTATTGAAGTATCAAACAATAACGAACCATATAATAACAGACTTACACTATCTGAACTAAAATCAGCCCTGAGATCATGTCATGGGACATCCCCGGGGCCAGATAATATTAGATATGAAATGATAAAAAACCTAGATGGAAAAGCTACACAATACCTTTTAGACTTTTATAACAGTATTTGGGAAAAACAGGTGTTCCCAAGTAATTGGAAAAAAGCTATAGTAATCCCTATTTTAAAACCAGGGAAATACAGTACAAATAAAAACAACTACAGACCAATTTCACTTACAAATTGCCTCTGCAAACTATTAGAAAGAATTATTAATAAGAGACTGGTTTATTATTTAGAAAAATATAAACTCTTAAATGTCAACCAATCTGGTTTTAGAAAAAGTAGAGGAACAATTGATAACCTTGCGTTACTACACTCTGACATTATGGAAAGTTTTACTCAAAAAAACGACTTAATAGCTGTATTTTTTGATCTTCGTAAAGCGTATGATTGTGTATGGAAACAATTAATTTTTAAGAAAATAAATGCGGCAGGAATACGGGGAAACATGGCTGCTTTCATTTCAAATTTTTTATATGAGCGTGCGTTTTGTTGCATGGTTGGAAACACAAAATCAAGTTATCATCTCCTTGAAAACGGCGTCCCCCAGGGGTCCGTATTAAGCGTTACACTTTTCCTTCTGGCAATAGATGATATTTTAAATAACTGTCATAAAGATGTAAAGGCCTTACTATATGCAGACGACCTTGTTATTTACTGCCCGGGTAAAAAAGCCTCTGCTATAATTAATAAACTCCAAACAACTATTAAAAAACTTGAAAAATGGAATGATACAAGTGGTTTCCAATTTCATGATGAAAAGACTGTAGCAATACATTTTTCCAGACGTTATAAAGTGGTCCCCAACAATACAGCCTTGAAACTATACGGTAAAGATATAAAATTCGTAGCAGAACATTCATTTTTAGGATTAACTTTTGACAAAAAACTAACATTTAAGACCCACATTCAGAACATTAAGGCTAAGGCTAACTCCAAGCTAAATATAATTAAAATGCTAAGATGCTCTCAATACGGATCTGATCCAAAAACCCTTCTTAGAATATTGTGCTCTATTGTTCTTCCAACTATAGACTACGCGTCAATAATATATTCATCTGCCACCAATACAGACTTAAAAACATTGGAACCAATCCTAAACACAGGAATAAGGCTTTCTATTGGAGCCTTTAGAACCAGTCCAGCTAAAAGCCTACAAGTTATAGCCTCATGCCCACCCCTTTACTTGAGAAGATTAAAGTTCTTGCTCAACTACACACTTAAAATATTTTCGCTACAAAATCATCCGCTATACGGAAAAATCACTGATACGACAAAAATTAACCAATTCCGACTTCAATCAAAAAACAAAAAATATATACCCTTCTACGTAACGGCTCATGAAGAGTTCAACAAAGTTATTTCAAAATATACAATTAATACAAATAATATAGAAAACATAACGAACTCTCTTATACCACCTTGGAGCTTTTCAAATATTAATATAGATTTCTCCCTTGCATATACAAATAAACGAGATATGACCTCTTTTGAAATTAAACAGAAATTCTTGGAATTAGTTAATATCAAATACTCACATCATAGTCAGTTTTTTACCGACGGTTCTGTTATGAACGAGAAAGCTGGCTTTGCAGTTTTTGGTGAGAATATCGCCATATCAAAGCGTATTCATAATCTTTCATCTATATATTCCAGTGAATTATTAGCAATTAAAACATGTCTAGAAAATCTTGAAAACGTTTTTAAAAAAACACTTATTATATCTGACAGTAAAAGCGCCCTAGAAGGACTACAAGATCCTTTTAACAACAACATGATTATACAACAAATACGAACATTAATAACTTCCTTAAATAATCATAAAATTACCCTATTATGGGTACCTAGCCACTTAAACATAGGTGGAAACGAGAAAGTTGACCAGCTCGCCAAAAATTCTTTAAAAAATGACATATCTACTGAATATAAATTTCAATACTCAGACTACAGGCAATACATTGGAAAATACATTTTTGACATCTGGAATGATTTATGGAAAGATAATAACGAAACAAAATTATTTAAAATTCAAAAAAACATATCGCACAAATTTAGAATACCTAATATACCAAAAACTGACTTTATTAAGCTAAATAGACTTAAAATAGGTCATTCTTTATTTTCACATAAATATATTATTAATAAGACACAACCCCCACGTTGTGAGTGCGGGCAAATACTAACCATCTCTCACATATTTAATGAATGCAATCTTCTGCAGGACAAACGTTCAAAATATAAAATAAATAACATTAATATCCTTCTAAGAGAAAATGAATTTGAAAAAATTAAAAAATTCTTGACTGAAATAAATATTTATAATTCGATTTAAATCCACATATGTATATAAAAAAATAATGTAAATATGTATATATTAAATAGAATATAAGTCCCTATGTAAAATTAACTGGCCTATATAACCTAATTGTGTTGGGGCCTCTTATAATACCAAATAAATAAATAAATATCTTTGAATCTGAAAAATTTTGGATGGGAAAAAATATATTAAAGGCCGAAAAATTTTCGGAATGGAAAATTATTTCAGATACTAAATATTTATCAGTAAAAATATCTCGAAGTTTTTCCATTTCCGAAATTTAAACAATTTCGAAATGGAATATTATTTCGGAAATTTAATATTTTTCCAAAAAAAACCGTCTCTTTTCGAATAGCTTAAATATGTCAGAAAAAAAGAACTTTTCGAAGCCAAAACTGTCTCACCAACTGAAAAATATTCGAAGTAAAAATGTCATAAAAAAAGAAAGTTTTTTGAAACCAAAAATATTTCATAAACTGAAAAATTTACGAAATTACAACATATCTCAGGAACTGAATATTAATCGAAACTCAATAATATATCTAAGCCTGAGCTTGATACGGAAAAATCGTTCATAATGTGAGAATTTATTTCGAAATGAAAAACATCTCGGAAACCGAAAAATTGTCGATATGGAAAAATATATCGGAAAACTAAAAAAATTGCAATAAGGTTATTATTTAAAAAAAAACGGGAAAATTTTGGATATGGAATAATATCTCAGAAACTGTAAAATTATCGAATCGAAAATATCTCAGAAACTGAAAATATTCGAAACGAAAAATATATCGGAAACTAAAAAATTTATGAAATTGAAAAATATTTCAGGAACTGAGTATATATAAGCCTACAATTTTTCGAAGCTGTCTGAATATTACGAAACAAAAAAATTTCTCAGAAACTTATATTATCTGATAAGAGGAAAAATATATCAGAAACTGGAGAATTAAAAAAAAAAATAAATATCTCGATAACTAAAAAGTTTTCGATAAAGAAAAATATCTCGGAAACTTAAAAAATTTCTTAGAGGGAAAATTCTTGTAAACTAAAAAAAAATTTTTTGAAGCGTAAAAATGTCTTGGAAACTGCAAATTTTCGAATTGGAAAATTAACCCAGAAACAGAATATCTGTCGAATCGTAATAATATCTCTTAGAAGGTGAAAATTTTTCTAGGAGAAAAGTAAATATCACGGAAACTGAAAAATTTTCGAAATGGAAATTTATCTCAAAACGCAAAAATATCTCAAAAATTTAATATCTCTAATAAAACGGAAAAATATCTGAAAATTTGAGAATAATCTCTAAACGTAGAATATCTCGAAACGTATAAATATCTCAGCATGTAAAAGTTTTTAAACGGCAAAAATAATGGGAGTAATTTTCAAAATGGAAACATATATGGAAGTTAGACGGAAAAAAATTCTCAAGAACAGTTATGAATGGTAAAATATCTCAGAAACTTAGAATTATAGAAAATGCGGAAATAATATCTTAGAAACTATGAATTCGTCGAAAGTGCTAAAACCATTTTTGGGAATCTGAAAAATTTTCGAACCTGCAAAATATAACCAAAAAATTAAAATTTTTCTCTGTGATAGTAATACAGTAATTTTTGAAACTGAAAAATTACTCAGAATGTAAGAATTCTTTTAAAGAGAAAAATGTCTTAGAATCAGAGAATATTATGATAAGAAAAATATCTCAGAAACTGATGTTTTTAACGGAAATATTTATCAACATTTTTAGAAGTTCAGAAGACACAAAAATATCTTAGAAATTGAAAATTTTCACAAAAGAAAAATATCTCGAAAACTGAAAATTTTTGAAGAAGAAAAATATTTTGGACGCTGAAAATTTTTCGACTGGTAAAACATCCCGGTAACTGAAAAACATCGAAATGGAAAAATATCTCAGAAACTGAATATTTGTTGAAACGAAAATTTTTCAAAACCGAAAAATATCCCAGAAACTAAATATTCATTGAAACGAAAAAATGTGTCAAAATTTGAAAAATATATTTCAGAATGAGAGAAATGTTTTAAATGGGAAAATATGTCATTATACATAAATGTCAGTAATTGTCGAAACGAAAAAATATTTCAGAACGTGAACATTTTTTGACGGAAATATATATCAGAAGAATTTTTCTGAATGGCAATGATATAGCTAGAACTTAGAATTATAGAAATTGTGGCAAAAATATCGTAGTAACTAAGAATTTGTGGAAACTGCAAAAAAAAATTTTGAAAATCTGAACCATCTCTACGATAATAATTCAGTAGTTCAAACATTTTTTCGAACTGAAAAATTTCACAAAATGCGAGAATTCTTTTATATCGAAAAATATGCCAGAAAAATTCTACTAAATAGAAATATTTCTTGAAAGCAGAGAATATTATTTAACAGAAATATATCTCAGAAACTAATGTCTGTTTTAACGGAAATATATATTTTCGTTTTTAAAAGTTCAGTAACAGGAAAAATAGCTCAGAAACTAAAAATTTTTCAAAACTGCAAAAACTCTCGAAAACTGAAAATATATAATGAAAAAAAAAAAAAAAATTTATAAGCTAAAAGTTTTTCGAAACGTAAAACATCTTGGTAAAAGTTCAGCAACCGGAAAAATAGTTCAGAAACTAAAAATTTTTCAAAATGGCAAAATATTTCGAAAACTGAAAACTTTTGAAGAACAAAAAAATTTTATAAGCTAAAAGTTTTTCGAAACGTAAAAGATCTCGGTAAAAGTTCAGCAACCGGAAAAATAGCTCAGAAACTAAAAATTTTTTCAAAATGGCAAAATATATCGAAAACTGAAAATTTTTGAAGAACAAAAAAGTTTTATAAGCTAAACATTTTTCGAAACGTAAAAAAAACATCTCGGTAAAAGTTCAGCAACCGGAAAAATAGCTCAGAAACTAAAAAATTTTCAAAAAGGCAAAATATCTCGAAAACTGAAAATTTTTGAAGAACAAAAATATTTTATAAGCTAAAAATTTTTCGAAACGTAAAACATCTCGGTAAAAGTTCAGCAGCCGGAAAAATTGCTCAGAAACTAAAAATTTTTCAAAAAGGCAAAATATCTCGAAAACTGAAGACTTTTGAAGAACAAAAAAATTTTATAAGCTAAAAATTTTTCGAAACGTAAAAAATCTCGGTAAAAGTTCAGCAACCGGAAAAATAGCTCAGAAACTACAAATCTTTCAAAAAGGCAAAATATCTCGAAAACTGAAAATTTTGAAGAACAAAAAAATTTTATAAGCTAAAAATTTTTCGAAACGTAAAACATCTCGGTAAAAGTTCAGCAAGCGGAAAAATAGCTCAGAAACTAAAAATTTTTCAAAAAGCCAAAATATCTCGAAAACTGAAAATTTTTGAAGAACAAACAAATTTTATAAGCTAAAAGTTTTTCGATACGTAAAAAATCTCGGTAAAAGTTCAGCAACTGGAAAAATAGCTCAGAAACTACAAATCTTTCAAAAAGGCAAAATATCTCGAAAACTGAAAATTTTTGAACAAAAAAATTTTATAAGCTAAAAATTTTTCGAAACGTAAAACATCTCGGTAAAGTTCAACAACCGGAAAAATAGCTCAGAAACTAAAAATTTTTCAAAAAGGCACAATATCTCGAAAACTGAAAACTTTTGAAGAACAAAAAAAATTTATAAGCTAAAAATTTTTCGAAACGTAAAACATCTCGCTAAAAGTTCAGCAAGCGGAAAAATAGCTCAGAAACTAACAATTTTTCAAAATGGCAAAATATCTCGAAAACTGAAAATTTTTGAAGAACAAAAAAATTTTATAACCTAAAAGTTTTTCGAAACGTAAAACATCTCGGTAAAAGTTCAGCAACCGGAAAAATAACTCAGAAAAATAGCTCAGAAACTACAAATCTTTCAAAAAGGCAAAATATCTCGAAAACTGAAAATTTTTGAAGAACAAAAAAATTGGTTACTGAAAAACTTCGAAGTGGAAAAATATCTCAGAAACTTCAAATTTCTCAAAATCGAATATTATCACAGAAACTAAATATCCATTTTTTAACGGAAAAATTTCTCAGAATGTGACAATACTTTTAAACAGTAGCAAATTTCAGAAAAATTCTGTTAAACAGAGAAATGTTTTAGAATTAAACTAAAAAACGAATGTTTTTTAAGGGAAATATACTTGCAAAATTTTAAGGGTTCTGTAACTGGAAAAATATTTCCGATACTGATAAGTTTTTTCTTAAATCGAAAATAATTCAAATATAAAGATTTTCTAAATGTATAAATATTTTAGAAACCTAAACCTTATCTGCTCGTCAAAAAAAATGTTAGAAACTGTGATAAATAGTTTTCAGGAAATAAAATATTTTCCAACCGGCAAAATCTATAAAACGATAATGGCAATATACGACAGTTAATGAAAATGTTTTCAAATGGAAAAGCATCTAGATATGAGAGTGAGAATTTTAAAATCTTCCACTTTGAGGATTTTCTTGTTCGCGCACAAATATAAAAAAAAGTTTTCTGAACCGAAAATTATCTCAAAATTAGAGAATTTTTATATGCAGCCACGTTAGGAGTAACTTCAAAATCTCATAAATTTATTTGTTTCAAATTTAGCTTCTGAATGAACAGATGTAATTTCTTTCTTAGCAGAAATATTTCTGAATTTTTTAATTTTTTTTCAGAATATTTTTTTTTAAACCTTTCAACTATTAAAATGAAATTGATAACAGACGACAATAATTATATTTTGTTTTTGTTGTTTAGCTCATAAAGTTATTATTTATTTCACTTCGTTTTAATTCCAGTTTTAAAGGTTAAAAATATCGACGCAAAAATAGTGAAACACGTTTTTTCTTGAATTAATTTTATTTTTTTAAACACTGCAAGTCTAAATTTCTAATATATATTATTTTTTTTTTTCAAATCGGATTTCTATTATTTATTTGATATTTTTATTTATTTTTAGCTTTTGTTTTAATTAAATTATTTGAATATTAATTTTCCACACTTTATTATAAATTTCTAGACTTTTTTAAACTTCTTATCATTGTTTTGTTATTTATAAAAATGTAATGCACATGGTATTATTTGTTTGCATTTGTATAACTCTTTTTTATACCAAACACACTTTATTTCATATTTTTTATTTATTTTTTTTTGCAAACTTAGCTAGAAACCACAACAGAATAAACTGTTTTGTATATTTATATATCGCATATTTTTGCGTTTTCCTTTATTTGTTGTTAGTAAAATAGTTGTTACATTTTATTTTTGTTGATTCTTTTTTTCTTTTTGTTTTTTTTTCGAACAAAGATTATTTATTTCATATTTTGTTGTATGTATACATATATATGTATATATATAATTTTTTTTTGTATATATTTTTACTTTTGATTTATATTTTATATATCTTAACTAAACACTACAGATATTGGAACATCTTGCATTTATATTTAAACACGCTTTAACAGAAAATTTCGTTTTTCTAATAAAAACAAACAAAAATTCGCAACGCGTGAGGAACGATGTGATCATTTAAAACACTCGCCATCAACTGAAACGTTAGGAGTATTCGTTACAAAACATAAACATTTTGAAATTGAGTGGTTTTTGTCGTCAGCTAACTCTATTGTATTGGCTGAATAAAAATGAGTAAGAGCATAAGATCATAAAACTTGAGTAGGCAATCGAGTATAAAAAATATTGGTATAAAAATATGATTGAATTTTAAACTGAGTTTTAAATTGATTGAGTTGAGTTTTCACGAAATTTTAATAATAAAATACTTATACGTCAGATGGTAAAAAAATTTTCTTAATTTAAGAACTGATAGAAAATTTCTCCTAGTCATATATACATATATGTGACCTTCTCCGCGAAAAGGGAACTAGTGTGTCAAAAAACGGGTTGTGTCAAAAACGGTAAATTCTGGTACCTAAAAGGGTGTTTTTTCTCAAAACTTAATTTTTACGCACTAGGTCCCTTTTCTCGGAGTAGGTCACATATGGGGCGTTTCATGTCAAGTGATCCAACTTTTAAAACCGATGTCTTCCGATCGGGACGAAGGTTAGTGCACCAATGTTAGACCTATTGGATAGTAGTTTAGACACAATTTTTCAACAAGATCGGTTCAGAACTCTCTGAGTTAGAGGGGGTCAAAATTTGACATTTTGACCAAACAGGTGTTTTTCTCATCCATGTAACTTTTTACCTATTGTTCTTAGCAAAAATTTGTCCCAAATAGTTTAGATAGCTATTTCTTCAGTTTCTCAGAAAAAAAATTTAAAAAAAAATAAATAAATTTTTTGACTTTTTTTTTTAAAATTAAAAATTTTTTTGACTTTTTTTCAAATGGGGAATTTTTTTTTTTTTTTTGGGCTCAAAAGAAAGCTTAGGTTATTTCCTTTAAGAGCTTTTTGGTCGCTTAATGGGATGCGAGTGGAATATATATCAAAACCAAAGTTTTGTAACTCAAGACAACGGTTTTTCAATTTTTAGCATATGCACTAATTTGAATTTTTTCCAATTTGTATGAAGTGTTTCCAAAACCTTAAAAATAAAGCATACACTGAGAAACTAGACAAATTAACTTTTCCGATGGTATGTAACATACCTAACTAAAATTTCATACCATCGATACTGTAATGCACGTAATATGTTAACCACAGGGAAAAAATCACTTTTTTTTATAGAAATGTTGAAAATTAATTTTTTTTTATTTATTTCTAAGAATCATTAAATTAATATATAATAATAAAAAAACAAGTAAGAAAATTATAGTCGGTCTAGACCGACTATACGATACCCTATACCATGCGTTTAGAGACCCTATCTCTTAGGCCCAACTAACTGGACATAGAAAATAAGCAAAAACCAAATTTGAGTGGGATTTTTATTAATTTTTTTTGGCTGCTATATCTATATAGGGACTTGGTCCAAAAATGGACCGATCCTGATCATATTTGGTAAACTCTCTTGTATTTTTCAAAAACATATACAAACATAATTTGAGAGAAATCAGTGCAATATTTTAGTTTTTTAATAGATTTAAGTGAAGATCGGGAAGCAGCTCTATATGGGGTCAAAGGGATCATTTTTGGACTACTCATTAATAGATGTAATGAACGCATATAAACCCAATTTGAGTAAGATCTATATGACAATTTGGATCATATGGCAATTTATGTCGATTTCATATGGGTAATTTGTATGGGATGGGGGCTAGGTCTGAACATGGACCGATTCTCACCAGTTTCAATAGCGTTCATCCCATGGCCGATGAAAGCTTATATACCAAATTTCATCAAAATATATTCATATTTGCGACCTGCAGTTTGATTACAAGGTTTACATGGACACACAGACGGACGGACGGACGGACGGACGGACGGACGGACATTGTTAAATCAACTCAGAAAGTGATTCTGATTCGATCGGTATAATTAAAGATGGGTCTAGGTCAAATATTTTTGGTTGTTACAAACAGCAGCACAAAGTCATTATACCCAAACCACATAGTGGTATAGGGTATAATAAATTATTTATTAGATCCATTTATAACATGACTATTTTTATGCCCTAAACTATTTGGGACAAATTTTGCTAAGAATAATGTAAAAAGTTACATGAATGAGAAAAAACGCCTGTTTGGTCAAAATGTCAAAATTTGACAGCCTCTAACTCAGAGAGTTCTGGACCAATTTTGTTGAAAGATTGTGTCTAAGCTACTATCCAATAGGACTAACCTTGGTGCAAATTTCATCCCGATCGGAGGACATCGGTGAAACGCCCTATAAACATGTTTATATTTTTTTATAGTTTGAAATTGTTATCATTATTTTTCGATAATAATTTTTTGTTGAGGAATCATAAAAAATTGAGGTTATTTGTGAATATATTCAGTACCCAAAATTTTATATGATTTTAAAAGGAGTGTAATTCTAAGCTTACAAAATTTATAACAAGTATGGAATATACAAGTAAGAAAATTATTGTCGGTCTAGACTCTAGACCAACCATGCAATACCCTATATCATGCGTTTAGAGAGGGGATCTCAGGTCCAACTAATTATTTTTAATTTTTTTGCCTGTAGATATGAAAAAGTTCATATCGGATGATATATTTACATGGGGACTAGGTCAACACATGGACCGAGCACGCCCGTGTTTCGTCAAATCACTAATTTTCTGCAAGAACATATACAAACTTAATTTTGAGAAAAGTCCGTGCCTTATTTTGGTTTTTTGATAGATTTCAGTGAAAATCGGAATGCAGCTTTATATGGGGGATATGAAAAAGAAATCTCCTACAGGACTGCAATAAAAACAAACGAACCAGATATGATTGAGATTTGTATGGTAATATGAGTCTTATGACTAAGGCAGCATAAAACAAGTAAGAAAATTATAGTCGGTCTAGACCGACTATACGATACCCTATACCATGCGTTTAGAAACCCTATCTCTTAGGCCCAACTAACTGGACATAGAAAATAAGCAAAAACCAAATTTGAGTGGAATTTTTATTAATTTTTTTCGCTGCAGATATGAAAAAGTTCATATCGGATGCTATATCTATATGGGGACTAGGTCCAAAAATGGACCGATCCTGATCATGTTTGAAAAGTCTCTTGTATTTTGCAAAAATATATACAAACCAAATTTGAGAAGAATCAGTGCAATATTTTTGTTTTTTAATAGATTTAAGTGAAAATCGGGAAGCAGCTCTATATGGGGCCAAAGGATCATTTTTGGATTACTCATTAATGGACGTAATGAACGCATACAAAACCCAATTTGAGTAAGATCTATATAACAATTTTGATTTTATGGCAATTTATGTCGATTTCATAGGGGTAATTTGTATGGGGGCTAGGTCTGAACATTGACCGATTCTCACCAATTTCAACAGCGTTCATCCCATGGCCGATAAAAGCTTATATACCAAATTTCATCAAAATATATTCATATTTGCGACCTGCAGTTTGATTACAAGATTTACATGGACACACAGACGGACGGACGGACGGACGGACGGACGGACGGATGGACGGACGGACGGACATTGTTAAATCAACTCAGAAAGTGATTCTGATTCGATCGGTATAATTAAAGATGGGTCTGGGTCAAATATTTTTGGTTGTTACAAACAGCAGCACAAAGTCATTATACCCAAACCACATAGTGGTATAGGGTATAAAAAGTTGGCTTTGCTGATTATACCCTATACCACACTATGTGGTTTGGTTATAATGACTTTGTGCTGATGTTTGTAACAACCAAAAATATTTGACCTACGCCCATCTTTAATTATACCAATCGAATCAGAATCACTATCTGATTCGATTTAACGATGTCCGTCCGTCCGTCCGTCCGTCCGTCCGCCCGTCCGTCCGTCCGTCTGTGTGTCCATGTAAAGCTTGTAATCAAACTGCAGGTCGCAAATATGAATATATTTTGACGAAATTTTTTATTTGATCTTTCATCGGCCATGGGATGAACACTATTGAAATTGGTGAGAATCGGTCCATGTTCAGACCTAGCCCCCCATACAAATGACGCCTATGAAATCAACATATATTGCCATAATATCCAAATTATCATACAAATCTTAGTCAAATTGGGTTTGTATGTATATATTACATCCATTAATCAGCAGTCCAAAAATGATCCCTATTGGACAACTCCTAGTCATAGGCCCCATATAGAGCTGCTTCCCGATCTTCACTTAAATCTATCAAAAAACAAAAATATTGCATTGATTCTTCTCAAATTTTGTTTGTATATATTCTTGCAAAATACAAGAGACTTTACCAAACATGGTCAGGATCGGTCCATTTTTGGGCCTAGTCCCCATATAGATATAGCATTCGATATGAACTTTTTCATATCTGCAGCCGAAAAAATTAATAAAAATCCCACTCAAATTTGGTTTATGCTTATTTTCTATATCCAGTTAGTTTGGCCTGAGAGATAGGGTCTCTAAACGCTTGGTATAGGGTATCGTATAGTCGGTCTGGACCGACTATAATTTTCTTACTTGTTTTTTTTTGGTAAATGATGGATAAGTGCGGAATTAATATAAGTACGACTCATTGAAAAATAATCAATTTGAGCCATATTTGTTAGGTGAATTTTTTGCTACTTTTGATCATAATTGCTATTTTTGCTATTTTTTTTTATAGAACGGCCTATTTCTGCTATTTCTGTATAGAACGGTCTATTTTTGCTAATAATTGTGCATTTTTAAGACAAATTTTAAATTGTTATTGCTAAAAAAAGTCGCTAATTTTCATATAAGATGTTTTCTTCAATGTAGCATCTTGTCCGTGAACAATGTAATAAGTACAAAAAATACAACTTTGCTACATAGTTTTAATATACAACCATTATTCTATTTGCATTTTTCAAATAGTTTCACAAAGTAGTCGAAAAAAAATATTTAAAAAAGAAAACACTATAACGTATTTTCTACAGTTTTTCATGTGTTGTTCTGTTTTCGAGAAAAAATTAACAAAAAAGTGACAAGCTTTATTGAAAGGTATATTTAACAAATGTAAAAACAATGTTTTTAAAGAAATAATTTTTTATAGAAAATGCCTAAACATAAGGAACAGGTAAGCCAAAAGTTAAAAATATTTGTAAGGGATTATCCTGATTTGTTTACCGATGGGAAGACATTAGTTTGCAATATATGTTCCGTATACATCTGTAAACTTTGAAAAGCACTTTAATGTTCAGAAACACTTAGAATCTAAAACAAGTTAGAAAATTATAGTCGGTCTAGACCGACTATACGATACCCTATACCATGCGTTTAGAGACCCTATCTCTTAGGCCCAACTAACTGGACATAGAAAATTAGCACAAACCAAATTTGAGTGGGATTTTTATTAATTTTTTTGGCTGCAGATATGAAAAAGTTCATATCGGATGCTATATCTATATAGGGACTAAGTCCAAAAATGGATCGATCCTGATCATGTTTGGTAAAGTCTCTTGTATTTTGCAAAAATATATACAAACAAAATTTGAGAAGAATCAGTGCAATATTTTTGTTTTTTTAATAGATTTAACTGAAGATCGGGAAGCAGCTCTATATGGGGTCACAGGGATCATTTTTGGACTACTCATTAATGGATGTAATGAATGCATACAAACCCAATTTGAGTAAGATCTATATGACAATTTGGATCTTATGGCAATTTATGTCGATTTCATATGGGTAATTTGTATGGGGGCTAGGTCTGAACATGGACCGATTCTCACCAATTTCAATAGCGTTCATCCCATTGCCGATAAAAGCTTATATACCAAATTTCATCAAAATATATTCATATTTGCGACCTGCAGTTTGATTACAAGGTTTACATGGACACACAGACGGACGGACGGACATTGTTAAATCAACTCAGAAAGTGATTCTGATTCGATCGATATAATTAAAGATGGGTCTAGGTCAAATATTTTTGGTTGTTACAAACAGCAGCACAAAGTCATTATACCCAAACCACATAGTGGTATAGGGTATAAAAACATTTGGAATTAAAGGAAAGGCAAGTTAATAAGAACTTACGTCAAACTTTTTTAAAGGAACCTCAATCGACATCTGGAACATTTGGATTGGAATTGTGCGAGGCATTTGTTGCAGCTGACATTCCATTGTATAAAATCGGAAATGAAAAAGTTAAAACATTTTTAGGAAAAACCACATCCTTTCATGTTCCATCCGAGTTCACACTTAGAACAAAATATGTAAAAAGTATTTATGATTCCACCATAAATAATATTAAACGAACAATAGAAAAACAATATTTGTGGATGTCTACAGGTGAAGCTAATAGACACGTCGTAAATACAATTGTTAGAATTCTTAGTGAATATGAAGATATTTCATAAAAAAGGTCCTTGCTGAAAACCTGCATTCTTGAAAATGTAAACAGCTCAACAGTTGCCCGTACATTTGATGATACAATGACAGAATTTGTCATAGACAAAAATAAAGCTTTGTTATTGGTGACAGATGCGGCTGGTAAAGGCTGCTAAAGGTATAAAGATATTCTATCCAAAAATTACATATTTAACCTGTATGGTACCTGGAATTCATAGATTATGTGAAAATATAAGAGAAAATTATCCTGATGTGGATAGATTTATATCAAATGCAAAAAAAAAACTTTTTTAAAAGCACCATCTAGAATTGCTGTTCTTAGAGAAGTAGATGTAAATATGCGTCTTCCACCACCACCGATAACAACACGTTGGGGATCTTGGTTGTCAGCGGTTATATATTACACCAACCATTTTGATACGTTTACGACAATTTTTCTGTGTTGAGCCCTTACGGTTCGTCAGCTGTAAGAATTTGTCAATCAGTTATGGAAACTTGTGAACTACGTAACCAGTTAATGTTTATAGCCTCAATTTTTTAGCTATTATCTTTTTGGCAACACTGGTTTAAACAGCTGACGCACGTTTCGTGTTTTGTTACATTGTCAAACATCTTCAGTTTGGTCCATGAATCGTCTTACAAACGAACAACGCTTGCAAGTTATTGAATTTTATTATCAAAATGCGTGCTCTGTTAAGAAAGTTCATCGTGCGCTTCTTCCATTTTATGGTCAGTTTAATCGACCCACTGAAGCGGCTGTTCGGGCTATTGTGACTAAATTTCGCACCAAATTTACATTGTTGGACATTAAACCACCAACACGCTTGCGTAGAGTACGAACTGAAGAAAATATCGCATCTGTATCGGCCAGTGTTAATGATGACCATCAATTATCGATTCGTCGCCGTTCGCAGCAATTGGGCCTCTGTTACTCAACAACGTGGAAAATTTTGCGGAAGGATTTAGGTGTGAAGCTTTTCAAAATACAGCTGGTGCAAGAATTGAAGCCGAAAGACCTACCGCAACGTAGAATTTTTGGTGAATGGACTCTTGGAAAGTTGGCCGATGATCCACTTTTTTACCGAAAAATTGTGTTCAGCGACGAAGCTCATTTTTGGCTCAATGGGTACGTAAATAAGCAGAATTGTCGATTTTGGAGTGAATATCAGCCAGATGCATTGGAAGAGCTACCAATGCATCCAGAAAAAGTCACAGTTTGGTGCGGTTTATGGGCTGGTGGCATCATTGGACCGTACTTCTTCAAAGATGATGCGAATCGTAACGTAACTGTGAATGGTGAGCGCTACCCAGAGATGATATCCAACTGTTTTTTGCCCAAAATGCAAGAGCTTGACTTGTATGACATGTGTATTCAACAAGACGGTGCCGCATGCCACACAGCACGCGCAACAATGGACTTATTGAGAGGCGAGTTCGGTGAACATTTTATTTCACGTTCGGGACCGGTCAATTGGCCGCCTAGATCGTGCGATTTAACGCCTTTAGACCATTTTTTGTGGGGCTATGTTAAAGCTCATGTCTATACAGACAATCCCGCTTCAATTGACGCATTGTAAGACAACATGAATTATTTATTCGTGAGATACCGGCGGAAATGTTGGAAAGAGTATGCCAAAATTGGACTAAGCGGATGGACCATTTGTGGCGCAGTCACGGTCAATATTTGCATGAAATAATCTTCAAACATTAAATTATATGGACCGTACTATCGATTCAAATAAAGATTTCATGCATTTTTCTGAATTTTATGTGTTTTTTTTTTTTTTTGGAAAACTTTCCTATAGCTCTTAAAAAATCACCCTTTATAAAGTTATTGGAGGGAAAAAATCAAGGTTCAGAAAATACACACATGAAACACACAATGTTCTGTTCAAAAGCAGCCAACACATATCTTTATTTTCATATCAATTATGTGCGTTTCTAAATTTTCTACGGTGCCCAACACAATCTTGACTGTGTTCGTTTTAATATTTCGTTATTTACACGAACATTTTTGTATCGCGTACTTTTTGTTTATTTGAAGTACGTATTCTGGTACGTGTACTGGTACGTGTACTGAAAAAAAAAAACAGAACATGTACAATAAACAGGTTCGAGTTCAGTTGTATTTTAAGTCGTGTTCTGGCTCGTGTACTAAGAAAAAACAGAACATGTACAATAAACAGGTTCGAGTTCAGTTATATTTTAAGTCGTGTTCTGGCTCGTGTACTAAGAAAAAATAGAACATGTACAATAAACAGGTTCGAGTTCAGTTATATTTTAAGTCATGTTCTGGTTCGCGTACTCAGAAAAAATAGAACATGTACAATAAACAGGTTCGAGTTCAGTTATATTTTAAATTCGTGTTCTGGCTCGTGTACTGCGAAAAATTGAAACAACAATTCGCGATCTAATACACCCCGATAAAAACGACGACAATTGTTTCAACCAAATTTATTAAAATTTTATTGACCCTTTTTTATGACTTACGTTGCAAATTGTTTACAAATGTCAAATATTTTAAAATTTTATTGGCCATTTTTTGTGATTTACGTTGAAATTATTTACAAGTGTTTTTATTGACTGGTTTTTATTTTAATAAAAACTGTACACTGCACTTAAATCTTTCTTGCAGTTTCCAATCAGACATGTAATTTTTTTCGTTAAAAGTTGCGTATTTTTTATAGCAAAACTTATTTCTGTTATTGCTTTCCAATTTTTTTAATTTTCACAAAATATTTGCAATTTACATAATAACACAGTACAGTTATAGATCACGATCTAATGAAAACTGAACCACTTTTAATGAATAAATGACGCACGCACTCGCTATTTATTGCAAAATCAATTGCGTTAAATTGTAACACTTGCAAGCAATTGTAACGTAAGGCATAAAAAAGGGACAATAAAATATGAAAATATTTTTTTGTTTTTTTTTTATTGACACTCATTGTGTTTTTACGCAAATAATCCCAAAAAATCATTGAGAAAAGGATTGTGCATTGACACTAATTGGTTCGCAAATTAAGGGTGGGTGATTGTGTTTTTTATGATGCAAAATTTGTTTGTGTCTAAAGTTATTTGTTACCAAAAAAAAAAAAAATGTTTGCAAAAGATCCTAACAACCAACAAGTGTGTCTTTTATGCCGCAAAATTAGGTTTTTCATCTATGACACTAATTGGTTGCGAAAATAGGGGTGGGTAATGCAAAAAAACCTAACAACCAACAAGTGTAACTTTTATGATGCTAAATAGTTTTTTGTTTCTTAAATATTTTATTACCATATTTTATTAAAATAAAAACCAGTCAATAAAAACAATTGTAAATAATTTCAACGTAGATCACAAAAAAAATGGCCAATAAAATTTTAAAATATTTGACAATTGTAAACAATTTGCAACGTAAGTCATAAAAAAGGGTCAATAAAATTTTAATAAATTTGGTTGAAACAATTGTCGTCGTTTTTATCGGGGTGTATCAGATCGCGAATTGATGTTTCAATTTTTCGCAGTACACGAGCCAGAACACGAATTTAAAATATAACTGAACTCGAACCTGTTTATTGTACATGTTCTATTTTTTTTTAGTACACGAGCCAGAACATGACTTAAAATATAACTGAACTCGAACCTGTTTACTGTACATGTTCTATTTTTTCTTAGTACACGAGCCAGAACACGATTTAAAATATAACTGAACTCGAACCTGTTTATTGTACATGTTCTATTTTTTTTTAGTACACGAGCCAGAACATGACTTAAAATGTAACTGAACTCGAACCTGTTTATTGTACATGTTCTGTTTTTTTTTTCAGTACACTTGCCAGAACACGAACTTCAAATAAAGCAACACTCAAATCTGTGTGGTTTTTGTGTGATCGAAACAAAAAGTACGTGATAGAAAAATGTTCGTGTAAATAACGAAATATTAAAACGAACAGAAGTCATGATTGTATTTGGCACCGAAGAAAATTTAAAAACAAACATAATTGATATGAAAATAAAAATATGTGTGTGTTGGTCTAAGTTATGTTTGTTTACATATATGTACGAGTTTTTTATTCAGTGTGTGTTTTTGTCTGAACTCTGGAAAAAAAAAACTTTAACTTTACAAATTGCTCTAATTGATGAAATGGTTAATAAAATAAAAAATATTCCTGGAAACATCAGAAGAAAAGTACATCAAAAGCTTACAGCTATTCACGAAAAGAATCTTTAATATTTATAGGCTAGGTGATTTCTTGTGACTGATGTTTTATTCTACAGTTTTATCCCAATCTTGACCAAACGTATATTATTTGAAATGTATTTCTTTTTAACCGTTTTGCAGATTTAGCAATTTTTAAATTTTTTCCTTTATTTTGAGCAAATTTAAAGTTGCTACTAACACATACGCAAAATTATACAATGCTATGTGTGTGTTTTTTAAATTTGTTAATGTGTTTGTAATAAACATGAGTTTGTTTTTTGTGTTGATTTGCGAATTGGCTATAATTGTTTAGCATACCTTTCGGGGTCTTTATTTAATGAAAAAATACAATTTCCTAGAATTTGCACTCGAACTTCGAGGGCTGGAATCTGCTAGCAAAGGTTTCAGTGAGAATAATGAAAACGACAATTTTGATTATTCATCCAAAGATGTTGATGTGGAACTTTCCTTTTCCATGAACCAAAATGTTTTCGTTCAAATAGACAAAGTTTCTTATTTGAAAATTTAAGCGAACAATTTGTTATACACTGCAACAATGGATTTAATTAATAAATTAAAAAATAATTAAAAAAAAACTTTTTATGATTTTTTCTCTTTGTAGGAGCATGAGAAAATTTAAAATGGCATTGGAAAATTAAAGATTTTCAGCAAATAATTTTTGTTTTTAGAAATAAAGTTGAGTATATTAATAAAAAAAAATTGGCCAGTATCAAAATTTAACAGAAAACATATAACTTTAATTTATTTTTTTTTTGTTATTTTAAGGTTAATTTTTTAGTTTTTGGGGTTCAGTTTTTTGGTTTCGAGGTAAATTTTTTTGGTTTGGTGGTCAACTTTCAAAAGATTTAAAAGCTTTTTTTTAGAGCTCAAAAATATATCTTTAGAGCTTATTTTACATTGCCCTACTTATGACAATTTAAGTCGATATCATAGGTGTCATTTGTATGGGTACCAGGTCTGAACATGTACGGATTTTCGCCAATTTCAATAGTGTTTGTTCTATGGCGGATAGAGGCTTATGTAACAAATTTAATCAAAATATATTCATAGTTGCGACCTGTAGTTTGATTACAAAGGTTTACATGGACACACAGGCGGATAGACGGATGGACGGACATCGCTAAATCAACTCAGAAAGTGATTCAGAAAGTGATTACGAGTCGATTGATATAAGAAAAGATGGGTCTAGGTCAAATATTTTTGGTAGTTACAAACATAAGCACAAAGTTATTAACGGTTTTCTTATTTATTAAAAAAATTTATGATAACTAAAGTCAGTCCGTCTCGCTATTCTATCCGGCCGATTTCCTTCATTTTTTTTAATGAAAGGTATTAAGGCACAGATACATATGTCATCAATCATTGAAATTTACTCAACTCAAACCTTACTCAAGTTATACTCAAACGAGATTTCTTATGGGACACATTCACTCAAGCAATTCGAATTATCATAGCTCCTCTTCTAATGAATGGATCTTGATCGTTTCACTCTCAGAACACTCAGTGGGTCAAGATCTATCTTTTGCTTAACTGCTTAAATTCGTTGAGTTTGAGGAAAGTTATGCGTGCACAATCAACTTTACATTATGCAACATGAAAGTTATACAGATTTCATTACAATAATTGCAAAGCACATACCCTGTGTTGAATTGTGAATTGTAAAAATTTTAATACCGTTAGGTGGCATACAAGGTGGCCTTTACTTCTGTGTGTTCAACAAATATTTATAATGAAATAAACTTAATGAATTAAATAGATTAAAAAACACAAAGAAATAAATTGAATGATAAAATAAAATTTCCTAGAAATTGCACTCGAATTTCGAGGGATGGGCTCTGCTAGTATCTCTGAATTTGGTAATTTACGGAGACAGAGAAGGAATTATATCTCAGACATTGAGAGGGCTTGAGAGAGCATAACATATCCTATCCGCAAGCAATATCTCAGAGGTTTAGAATTTTGTTAAAAAGCAATAAAACACAAGTAAGAAAATTATATTCGGTCTAGACCAATAAACTATACCATGCATTGAGAGAAAGAGAAAATAAGCGTAAACCAAATTTAGTTTGTTTACCTGCAGATAGGAAAAAGTTCACATCGGTGGCTATATTTATTTGGAGACTAAGTCGAAAAATGAACCGATCCTGACCATATTTGATAAAAACACTTGTTTTTGACAAAAACATAATTTGAATCTTATGGTAATTTTAGTCGGATTATTTTTCTTTGAGGACTAGGTCTGAACATTCACCAAATTCAATAGCTTTAGTTCTATGATCGATGAACGCTTCTACAGTAAATTTTATTGAAATATGTTCATATTTGCGATCTACAGTTTGATTACAAGGTTTGTATAGGCACATAGACGGACAGAAAGACAGACGGACGGACGGACATCGTTAACTCGACTCAGAAAGTGATTCGAAGTCGATCGGTATAAAAAAAAAGTGGTTACAAACATCATCACAAAATAATTATACCTGACCACATAGTGGTGTAGGCTATAAAGACATCTCGGGTATAAATAAGCTGATAATTTTTCTCCATGAAAAACATCTTAGAAATTTTTCCAAATTCTTTTGAGATTTAAAAAAATTTTCTTTGTATTAATCAATTTGTAAATCCAAAAATTCTAGCTGGAATCTTTGTTGATTTATTCAATATCTTAAAAACAATCTCAAAAATAATACGTTTATTTTTTCTATACGGAAAATATCTCTTAAGCTAAGCGTTTTATCTATACGAAAAAAAAAGACTCCGAATTTTTCTGAGAATTTTTCTTTATAAAAAAATTTCTGTACAAAAAATATCTTAGGCGTTGAGAATTTTTTCTATACGAAACAATATCTTAAAAAATTGGATTTTTTTCAGAAATTGAGAATCTAGATAGCGTAAGAATATTTCAGAAACTGAAAACCTTTTATTTACGGTAGCATATATCTGTATTTGAAAATTTTTCGGAACGAAAAATAATCCAGAAACAGAATATTTCGGAAACGAAAAATATTTTATATTCTGAGCATAATTTCTATACGAAAAAAATATCTCAGAATCTGAAAAATTTCTCTGTATGAAGGAAAATATCTCTGCAACTGAGAATTTTGGTACACGAAAAAAGAAACAAAAAATGTCTCAGGTACTGCGAATTTTTCGGAACAGAGACAGAATTTTAATGAAACGAAAAATACCTCAGGAAAGGAAAAAAAAAAACATCTAAGAATCTAAGAAATTTCTGTATGCGAAAGAAAATATCCCAGAAACTGAGAAATATTTTTAAAAAATATATAATAAACTGACTATTTTTTTCTCAATGGTGCGTGGTAGAGCAGTATAAAGCATATATTTCAAAAATTCATAACTACACCGTATTCTTAATCGGACCGGTTTCTGGCATTTCAGTCTTCATCAGCGATTTATTGAACATTGTGATAATTGTTATGTTACAATTGAATAGATTGTTTCTATATGAAGTTTTTCTACTTAGGGCGGCCGTGAGGCTTGAACCTGAACCCTTCACAAACACTCGTACTTGCACTTTTTATGTGAAAAAATATCTAAGAAAATGAGAATTTTACAGAGCGAAAATTATTTCTAAGCTAACAATTTTTCGGAAATGAAAAAATATCTCAAAAACTGAGAATTTTTTCTTTGCTGCAAATATCTAATATACTGAGAATTTTTTGGAAAAATCTTTTATAAGTTTAGAGTTTTTCGAAAAAAATATTTCAGAAACTGAGGATTTTTCGGAAACGTAAAAATATTTCAGATACTGAGAATTTTTCGGAAATTTAAAAATATCTATAATAAACTGGAAATTTTTTCTATACTGTAAAATATCTCAGAAACTGGGTTTTTTTTTGGAATGGAAAAATATCTAAAAAGTTTGAAATTCTCGGAATTGGAAAAATATTTCGGTAATGCAAAAAACAAAAACTTAGAGTTTCTATTAATCGAAAAACTATAAGTTTTTCTCCGAAACTCTTCGTTTTCTTCCCGAAAAATATCTCTTACTCTAATAATTTGCGATACTCAAAAAAATTTCACAACATGAGAACTTATCGAAAACGGAATTATATCTCAGGAACTGAGAATTTGGACTCGGAAAAATATCTAAAAAACTTAATTTTTTTTTGTGTGGAAATATAACAGAAATTGAGAATTTTTTCTGTTCGAAAAACTTTCAATTTTTTCCCCGAAATTCTCAGTTTTCTTACAGACAAATCTTATATATTAAAAAAATTTATGAAAACTAAAGTCAGTCCGTCTGGCCGTTCTATCCGGTCGATTTCTTTAATTTTTTTAATGAATGGTATTTAGACACAGATATGTCAACAATCATTGAAATCTACTCAACTCCCATCTTACCCAAGTTATACTCAAACGCGATTCTTCCCTGTACATTTCTTATGGGACACATTCACTCAAGCAATTGGAATCCTTATAGCTCCTCTTCTAATGAATGGACCTTGATCAAAACACTCAGTGGATCAAGCTCTTTCATTTGAGTTATTAACTGCTTAAATTCGTTGAGTTTGAGGAAAGTTATGCGTGCACAATCAACTTTACATTATGCAACATGAAAGTTATACAGATTTCATTACAATAATTGCAAAGCACAAACCCTGTGTTGAATTGTGAATTGTAAAAATTTTAATACCGTTAGGTGGCATAAAAGGTGGCCTTTACTTCTGTGTGTTCAACAAATATTTATAATGAAATAAACTTACAGAATTATACAGATTAAAAACATTGAAAGAAAAAAATTTAATGATAAAATAAAATTTCCTAGAAATTGCACTCGAATTTCTAGGGCTGGGCTCTGCTAGTTATTATTATTATTATTTCGGTATTTATTATAATGTAAAATTACAATAAACTTAATTCGAAAGCAATAGCTACTTAGGCTATCGGCTTAACGGTTGATTATCGGCAACTGTATTGAAAGAGTAACGGTACCCAACTTTGATTATAATATTGATTCGGCTCAGCCAATTTAAGACTCTTACTTGTTTGTTAATAAATTTAACCTTCTTTGATACGCTAGAAATTAAATATTTCATTATTTTCTTAAATCTTTACATTATTTCATACTTTTTTTTTTTTGTCTATAATCTTTAAATCTCTAAATGACGGTACGGCCTGTTGTCCAGCAACTTTGAATTTTTGTCACAAGTTGGTGTCATACAAATTATCTGTACTTGTGGTTAGAATATTTTTTCTTTGTTAATTTCTTTCTTAATCATTTTGTCCTTAAACTTATTGCTGTTTACTCGTTATGCGCTTTCATTTTGTTGAAACAAAAGAAAACAAAAAGTATTTTTTGCTTTTATGTAATCGTGTTAATATTTGTTTAAAGCTTCTAATCCTGAGACAGTATCAAGATTAATTTTGTGCGTGTGATTTATTTGTCGTTTACATAGGTTACGACTTATCTTTTGGTATACGGCAACACCGATGTAGATAAATTTGGCATTAGCATCGTTAAGTTTGGCGTTTTTATTGGTAATATTTAACTACGTGTGCAATTTCTGTTTCTTATAAAACCTTGAAAAGTTCATATCGGGCAAAAAAATTTATTAAATCATAATTTGACGTTGATTAACCTAAGACTAGTATACTGATAAACTGGCTTTAAATTATAGTGATGAAGCTCTATCCGAGGTCACCATGATTTGCGGGTTTTTCGACATTAATCGTTGCCGTCGTTCTTTCCAGGACGTCTCTTTGTTTATGACACTCATAATAAGGCCGATTAACTTATTACTGTCGCGTTCATTCCCGGACGAGCTCCAATACTTTGTAGAGTGCTGGGCTACAATTTTATTTTAAGTGAGACACGTTTAAATTAAAGTGATTTATTATTATTTCTTAATTTTATTGGCCGACCAGATAGTTCAAACTTATTTTATATTAATGTATAAATGATTGAACTTATAAATTATTTGTCGTCCGCAAAACTTGGCGTCTTCAGTGAGACTCTCCTTGTCTGTCTATTTGCTAAATTAATTATCTGTACCTTTGGTCGTCTGTAATACTAAATGCATAGCCTACTTCTTCACTTGATATTGTTCGTCTGTCAAAGCCTATAGTCTTCTATCATTATGCGTTAATTTTTCAAATCCTACAGTTATAATATTGGATTTTTTGTAGTCAATAAAAGCAAATAAGATTATTAAATTCGGTGGGCCGAATCTTTGAAATCCTCCACACGTATTCTGCACACTATATCATAAATAACGTTGTTAACACTAACTAACTCTTTGGTTGATTATGAAGAAAGAATGCTTACCTGTTGGCTTTGTCATGGTTTATGTCACTTTAAATGTAGTGGCCTGTCTGGTTTGGTTGCTGAGTCAATATCTAAACATAAAAACTTGCACTGGCGCTGTAATGGATGTCAAAAAATTGGTGCTGATTTTTATCGTTTCTTTCAAAGTACGAAAGATAATTTTTTGCAAATTCAACAAAACCTTAATAATTTATCTTGTCAAATAAATGCTTATGGAAAGCTTTTTGATGATTTCAAATCCTTAGAGGGATTTCTGTCACCATCCCCAACTCGTCGTAAGTCGCCAAGGTTCTTGAATAAAGAAAATTCTAGTCAGAATCCTGGTCCTAATGGAGCACATCAGAATAGTACTACTGCTACTGCATCTGCTTTATATTTACCAAATCCTTTTCAAAATATTACAGGTATTGATCCTGCCGTTTCTCATTCAAACAACGTTCAAGTTTTAATTAATAAACCTACTCCAATATTAAATGAAACTGCAGCATTTCCGATTACATCAAATGCTAATAACCATAGTACTCAGCATGCTCTGAACATTATTGCTCCAAATATTTCTTCAATGCCTAGAACTGCTACGGCTAATAATTTACTTTATAATCCTGAGAACGCTGGTCGATTGATTAATTTTGATGCTGCATCACCAATTCCATCTGCTTCAACATCTGGTACTTCAAATATAGTGCCTACTACTGGTATTGAATCAATACCCACTCCTAGGTTGCGAACAATTCCTCCGAAGAAAACTATATTTGCTACACGTTTCGCACATGATACGAAAGCTGATGAGATGAAATTTTATGTGATCTCTAAAATTAAAAACTGTATTCCTGAGGATATTAGTGTTTACAAAATTAATTCCAGAAATAGAGCATCATTTAAAATAATTGTTCCTGAATACCTATTTGAACAAATCGTAGATGCCAGTTTTTGGCCTAAAAACGCATTAATACGTGAATTTATATATAGAGAAGAAGATAATGCTCGGCTTCCCAAATCCACTGATCAAAATCCAAAAAACTAATATACATCTTGTATCAAAACGTTAGAGGTATGAATTCAAAACTTTCGTCAATTTATTGTAATAGCTTTGGTTCAATAATCATATTATTATATTTACGGAGACCTGGCTCAGTAAAAAAGTTAATAACTCTTAGATTTTTTGCCCTAAATATCAAATTTTCATAAAAGATAGAGAAAGTTGTGAAAGAATTGAAGCCGATAAAAATAATAATCAGTGTAATAATGTAATAAAAAAGTCTGGTGGCGGCGTATTGGTTGCTATACTAAACGAATTTTCGTCTGAAGAAATTATCTTAAACGATTTTTTACATATTGAGGTTATATGTGTTTTAGCTAAAATTAATAACAGGTCCATATACATTATTTGCTCATACATTCCGCCTAACTCTCCGCTTTCTGTTTATGAGGATCATCTGAAAGCTGTTGATTTAATCCAAAATTATATAAAACCATCTGATTTATTAATGTTAATTGGAGATTTTAACATGCCGTCTACATCCTGGAAAGCTGATCCTGATACCAATTATTTAGTTCCATCTCATTATTCCGATTCTTCAGCTGCATTTATTCATGGTTTATTGGAAAATTGTCTTTTCCAAGTCAACTCCGTCACAAATGCATTTGGTAGACTGTTGGACCTTATTTTCGTTAATGAACCGAATGACTTTTCAATATTGCGGCATAGCCCTATTTCTAATCCGGAAGATATATACCATCCAACACTTGAGATATCTTGCTTTTGTTCCTATCCTCTTCATAAAAAAAAGTTAACTCACAGCGATAAAATCTTTTGCTTTAATAAAACTAATTACCAAGATTTACAATTCCATCTATTCCAAATTGACTGGATAAATGTGTTATCTCGTTGCAATGATAACTTGAACTTGTGTTTGCATACATTTTATCATCACCTCTTTGAATGTTTCTCGGCATCTGTACCTAAAATGTTACCTCCTAAATCGAATGGTCCTCCTTGGAATACAAAACATCTATCTCAACTTAAAAATAAGAAAAACAAAATGTACAAAAATTATAGAAAATATGGAACATTGATAGACTATATGAAATACTCGTTATCAAGATCGGAATTTATTATTGCTAATCAATTGGCCTATAATAACTATTTAATTAAAGTAAGGAATAATCTAAAAAATAATCCAAAATCATTTTATAAATTTATTAATTCTAAAAGACGTACTGCGGACTTTCCTTCGGTTATGAAGTACGGTGATTTAGAATCTTCAGATGATAACTCCATAAGTAATATGTTTGCAGACTTTTTTGCATCAACTTATTCTTCGACAGTATTTAATAATCTGTATCCATACACAATATCGGAATCTTCAATTATTAATATACCATCCATCAATCAACATACAGTTCTGAATGCCCTGACAAAATTAAAATTGTCGTATGCTGCTGGTCCTGACGGTGTTCCTAGTTGCATTTTGAAGCGCTGCGCACATTTATTGTATATTCCTTTGACTTATATGTTTAACATATCCCTTAAATTGGGTTACTTTCCTCCCATTTGGAAACAATCATTTATTATTCCCTTCTTTAAGTCTGGATCTAAAGCTGGTATTTCGAATTATAGAGGTATTGCTAAATTAAGTGCTATTCCAAAACTATTTGAAAAACTTATATATGACACGTTGTCACATCATGTGTCCTCTGTCATATCTCCAACGCAACATGGATTCTGCAAATCACGCTCTACAATAACAAATCTTTTGGAGCTTACAACTTTAGTAAATGATGGTTTTATTAATATGAAACAAACAGATGTTATTTATAATGATTTTAGCAAGGCATTCGATAAAGTAAATCATGATCTATTGTTGTTTAAGCTTGACCGTATGGGCTTTGGTATAATGCTAATAAAATGGATCGGATCATATTTAAAAGACAGAACACAATGTATTAAGTTTCGTAACTCGTATTCCAACAACATAAAAGTATTATCTGGTGTACCTCAAGGTAGTCACTTGGGACCTCTTTTATTTACGCTATTTATAAATGATCTTCCTTCTGTAATTAAACACTCAACTACATTAATGTATGCAGACGATGTAAAGTTAATTTTTACCCTCAACAATCTTGATCAACAATCACTTTTACAGAATGATATTGATCGTTTAACTACTTGGTGTAATATGAATCTAATGGACCTAAATGTCAAAAAATGCAAATATATGATTTTTACAAGATCAATTCCAATAAATGGTAGGTATATCATGAATAATGCTGTGCTTGATTTAGTTGATTCATTCAACGACCTTGGCGTACTTCTGGATAAAAAATTAGACTTTAGAAGTCATATTTCGCTAACAATAAATAAAGCTACTGGTGTACTTGGATTCATTAAACGGTGGGCTAAAGAGTTTTCGGATCCGTATACGACAAAACAATTGTTTACTACCTTGGTAAGACCAATACTCGAATATGGGTCTGTAGTCTGGGATCCGCAATATCATATACATTCGAATAAAATTGAATCAGTTCAAAAACAATTTTTGTTATTTTGTCTTCGTGGTTTGGGCTGGGATCCTAATATGAGGTTGCCATCTTATGAAAATCGTCTGGCTCTAATTAAGCTTCCTACATTGAAAAGTCGCAGACATATGCTAAATGTTACTTTCCTGTTAAAACTGTTAAATGGTAGTCTTAAATCTGAATTTCTTATCAACAAAATAAATATAAATATTCCTTTTCGATCATCAAGAAATTATAACTTTCTAACTATCAAATATTATTGTACAAACTATGCTAATTTTAATCCACTACGTAGAATTTGTGATGAGTTTAATATGCTGTATCAGTTTATTGATTTTAATAAAAGTTTGGATATTGTGAGAAGAGATATTATATTACACTTAAATGCATTAAATCAACTGAATTAAATAAATGTTATATATCAATTTTGTTAAATGTTTAATTATATATATAAATTATAATATAAATGTACATATACTTTAAGTAGTCTGTAAGGATGATTCCATAGACTGAATAAATAAATAAATAAATAAAAAAAAAATAAATAAATACAAAAGAGACTAGATTTCACATAATCATGGCAAGATATTTACAATGATAAGAAGAAAATTACAAAAATTTGAGGAATTTCGTGCTTTTTTATTTATTGAAAACAATTATTAAATACAATCAGCATGTATGTAAACCATACAATTACATTTTGTTTGTTGTTTCATTTGCGGTTTATACACAGTGAAAAGCAAGCAATGAAAAATGTGTATGCATGGCTTATATGAAATCTTACGTTCATTCCTCGGCTACGGGGCTAGAGGCTCCAAATGCAATATAAAACCGCTGCAGATTATGACGAACATTTTAAGTGTAAGTAGTACGACCTAATCGATCTATTGCAGACAGGATGATGTTTTCAAAAGACAGACAGACACACAGACTTCTTATTTTATAAGGATCAAGGATAAATTAAGTTTTTGAGGTTTACGGAATTTATATCGATGAGTGACAAACGGATTGACAAACTGATATACACCCTCTGTGGTGTGGAGGGTATAAAAAAAAACTATATATGAAAAATTTTTAAATAATTTTTATTATACATACACATTAGACTGGTCGTTAAAAATTTTTTTTTAAATTGCTATATATTATTATCTATAATATAAATAGGCGATTTCTTGTGACTGATATTTTGTTCTACCGTTTTATCCCAATTTTGACCAGGCGTATATTATTTGAAAGGTATTTCTTTTCAGCCCATTTGCAGATTTACAGATTTTAAAATTTTTTCCTTTATTTTGAGTACATTGCATTTAAAGTTGCTACTAACACATACATAAAATTATACTATGCTATGTGTGTGTTTATTAAATTTGTTAATGTGTTTGTAATAAAAGTGGGTTTGTTTTTTTTTGTTGAGTTGTGAATTGGCTATAATTGATTAGCATATTTTTTGGGTCCTTATTTTATGAAAAAATAAAATTTCCTAGAATTTGCGCTCGAATTTCGAGGGCTGGAATCTGCTAGTTATTATTATTCCTTTAAAATCCTAAGTGGAACATAGGGCTTCAACAAATGAATTCCATTGAATTCTGCTTAAGGCTATAATATTAATTTCACTAAATGTTTTTCCTGCTAGTCTAAGCTCTTTGTCAAGTTGTCGCCTTCAGGTGCTCTAGCGCTATGTGAGCTATGTCATCTAAAGGTTTTCTGAGAGTGTGTCCGAGCCAGTTATAGTGGCGCCTTTGGATTTCGTCGGCAATGTGTGCTCGGTGTTTCTGATGGTATGTGGACAGAATATTCGAAGAATGCTACGTAAGCATTTTTTAATGAAGGCTTGGATCATGCAAATTTCGCGGGAGGAGAGGTTCCATGACTCGCTACCATATAGAAGGACACTTTTTACATTGCTGTTGAATATCTTCACTTTGGTGCCGACCGACACGCTTGACGATTTCCAAAAACGTTTTACGGTCGCAATAGCCCGCCTGGCTTTATTCAGGCGATTGCTTACGTCTTCTTTACTGCCACCATTGGCGGAGATTATACAGCCCAAGTAGCTTCAATTGGCTCGTTTCCTAGTTTGAACATAGTTGGGTTAGATGCGTTTATGCGTAGCGCCTCTGATTTTGAGGCGTTTATTGAGAGGCCTGCACGGGCTGCCCTGGCACCAACACGATCAAGCATTTTTTGCATTTGCCATGGGAAGTGGCGAGTAAGCAGATGTCATCTGCGTAATTTAAGTCACTTATTTTACCCTGGATACCAAAGAAGATTCCGTCCTGACTCGTGATTGCTTGTCTCATTATGACGTCCAGGACAATCTTGAATATTAAGGGCGAGAGTATACATCCTTTTATTACGCTTCTTTTGACTTGAATGCGGTTGCTTACTTGGCCTTCACGTAAGATTGAGCAGTAAGCGTCCTCATAAAAGTTGTCTATGAGCCTGATATTTTTCCCTGGGATTCCTATACACTCTTAGGCTTTCATGATTGCTTCGTGATGAATAGTGTCGAAAGCGCGTTTGAAGTCAATGAAGACCAAGTAGAGGCTTGATCTCATTTCCACAGATTGTTCGACGATAATGTGGAGGGAGTTTATGTGGTCGGTGCATGCTCTGTTTGGTCTAAAACCGGCTTGTTCATTTCGTAAGTCGTCGTTAATGCACGTTGCTATGCGTTGTTAAATTATTTGGGCAACGACTTTGTTGATCGTGTCCAGGAGCGTTATGGCTCGCCAGTTTCTGCATTCTTGCAGTTTGCCCTTCTTTGGCAGGTTAATTTGTGTGCCGCCTTTGGCGCTGTTGACAAGCCGTTCCTCGTTCCAATAGCTACGGACGATTGGTTCGCTCATAGAGTCGTTGAGTTGCTGGTCAACTTTGAACAACTCAGCATGGATGCTGTCTGGGCCAGCCGATTTGCGGTCCTTTAATCGTCCGATGGCTGCAGCAATTTCATTTATGTCGGGCTTTGCGCAGTTACTTTCTGCTCTCTAGCTGTGGAAGTTGTCATCGCAAAGTGGTAGATCAATGTCTGGATTGGATTCATATTGTATATATTGTTGTAGTATTGTTCCCATATTTTAAGTTGTTTTTTTCTTGTCGATTACAGCTTCGCCGATATCGTTGGTCAGAGGCTTGACGTTTGTCTGGGTCCGACCTGCAATCTGTTTTGTAATTTGGTAAAGGTCCCTTGGCCTATTTGTCGCTGCAGCTGATTGCGCTTCACTTTCTAGGTTCTCCAGCCATGTTCGCTTGTCCCTTCTTGTGCTATGTTTTACGTTCCGGTTGAGTATGGTTTAATTGGCCTGGAGCTGCTGGGTGGCCAGGCTCGTTCTTGCGCTATTGATTGCGCATTTCACTGTACGACGTTCCTCTATTAGTTGGCACGTTCGGTCGGATATCCAACATTTGCGTTCTTTCTTGGGGGAACTAAATCACTCCGTTGCTGTGCTTATAAGTGCTGCTTTCGCTGTGCTCCAGTGGGTTGCCGCATCGACAAAAGGGTTGCTCCTATAGCTCTTTGGTGGGATTGTAGGGTGTTACGATATCTACCGTATTCTGCTACTTGAGCTATTCAAGGTCAAACCTTCGCCCTCTGAGGGTGTTATTTCTTTGCATTGCAGCAATTTTGAGTTTGATGGATCCGAGTAGCAAATAGTGGTCGCTTGCTATGTCAGCGCCTCTTTTGTTCCGGACATCGGTAAGTGGTCAATTGCTATGTGGTCAATCTGGTTTTTGGTATTATAATCCGGCGAGACCCAGGTCGCTTTGTGGATGGCTTTATGGAAGAATAACGTGCCACCTATCACCAGGGTGAAGTTACTGCACATTTCCGAGATCAACTCGCCGTTATCCGTTATTCGACCTAGGCCATACTTCCCCATAATTGCTTCTCTTCCTGCATTGTCTGCCCCTTACTGCGCGTTGAAATCCCAAATAATATATAGGCGCTGTCTAAATTATGACGTTTGCTGTTATAAATTCGGTCTTAATTTTTCAGCTCAATCAGACAGTGCCTTCTGGTGCCTACTGGGGCCCAAAGTACCCGAAGTGTGTTTATATGGGAAAATATGACTTTATTCCGATTTTACGAAAATTTCATTCTACAGTTTAATTTTTTTCGACAAGTTGTTCTATGAATCGCTTTCAGTGCTAAATTATTTTTTCAAAAAGCTATATAGCTTCAAAATCTAATAAAAACTTTTCCAAGTAATAGCAAATGCTCCAGACTACATTTGTGCCAAAAAAAAACAGTAGAACGTGAAATTTGACGGAAATGTTTTCAACTTTAAGGAAGTAGATGCAAATATGCTTAACAGAACGTTTACCAACGCACCTGTAATTAAAGCAAATTCCACTTTTTATAATTTTTCCTCAGACACCTTAAATACAGATAACAGGTTAATCAGCGAACATTTTCAATTTTCTTGCGTAACTCAAAATTACGTTATTTCAATGTGCTCTTTAATAAAATCAAATGCAATGGGCAGTCATAACTTACAGTCATAACTTACACCCCTGATTTTGCCGTATGTTACTCATCTGTTTAATACTATTATAATGTCTTGTATGTACCCGCTAAACTGGAAACATGCAAAAATTGATTCAAATGGAGAATTCAGACCTATAGCCATATTGTGTTTTCTATCGAAAGTCTTGGAAAAACTGTTGTATAAACAAATGATTTCATATGTCAATATACATAATTTGCTTTGCAGTACGCAATCTGGTTTTCGTCAATACCATAGCTGCGTTACGGCTCTTGTGGAAGTTAGTGAGAACATACGGCAAGGATTGGATAATGGAAATATAAACTTTTTAGTGCTTCTAGACCATTCTAAGGCCTTCGATACGGTAGACCATGATATACTCCTTGGAAAACTGAAACACTTTTTTAGATTTACGGATACATCAACCAAACTTATATCATCATATCTTTCGAACCGCACACAATCAGTATTTGTAAACGGTGTATGGTCAGATAGATTATCTCTTACTAGGGGAATGCCTCAGGGCTCTATTTTAGGTCCAATTTTATTTTCCTTGTTCGCAAATGATTTGCCAAAACAACTCTCCAATTGTAAGATACATTTATACGCAGATGACGTGCAACTCACTTTAAGTAGCCCAGTTCAGAATATTGCTTCGCGCATAACCCTTCTAAATGACGACTTAAACAGAATCTACCTTTGCGCTAAGTAAACAAAAGTAAACAACTTAGAACACTAGTTTTGACAGCTATTGATGATGCATTTTATCTTCTGTTATCCGGTACAAAAATATAGTAGAAAATCGCTCACTTCAACTTTTGATTTAATCCTCAATGTGCGACGACTCATAGAACTACGAACCACAGGAGCAATCGACTGTGTGAAGCTTTCGAAACGAGACTTATTCAACGAAAATTGTTTGTTGAATGGTCGCCAATGGTCGCCTCTTTTTTCGGAAAAAAAACTAGACATTAGAGCAACCTAGAATAGCTATTTCAAAATGCCAGAAGTCTTTGGAGAAATTACGAAAAGTCACCGTCAAACACAGATCACTCTCCAACATGACAAGCTCGCATTTCTTAGCCTACAATCAAGGTTTAGAAAATACACACATGAAACACACAATGTTCTGTTCTAAAGCAGCCAACACATGTTTTTATTTTCATATCAATTATATGTGTTTCTAAATTTTGTACGGTGCCGAGCACAATCATGACTCTGTTTCGTTTTAATAATTCGTTTTCTACACGAAAATTTTTCTATCACGTATTTTTTGTTTCGAACACACTTAAAGCACACAGATTTGAGTGTAGCTTTATTTTAAGTTCGTGTTCTGGTACGTGGACTGCGAAAAAACAGAACATGAACGAAAAACAGGTTAGAGTTCAGTTATATTTTAAGTTCGTATTCTGGTACGTGTACTGCGAAAAAACAGAACATGAACAATAAACATGTTCGAGTTCAGTTATATTTTAAGTTCGTGTTCTGGCTCGTATACTGCGAAAAAACAGAACATGAACAATAAACAGGTTCGAGTTCAGTTATATTTTAAGTTAGTGTTCGTGCATTGACACTAATTGGTTCGTAAATTAAGGGTGAGTGATTGTGTTAATGGATGCAAATCATCCTAACAACCAGCAAGTGTTTTTTATGATGCAAAATTGTGTTTATGTCTAAAGCTATTTGTTAAAAAAAAAAAAAAAAAAAAATGTGTGCAAAAGATCCTAACAACCAACAAGTGTGTCTTTTATGCCGCAAAATTGGGTTTTTCGTCTACGAAATGAAATGAAAATTACACTTAATTGATATGAAAATAAAAATATGTGTTTGTTGGTCTGAGCTATGTTTATTTACATATATGTACGGGTTTTTTATTCAGCGTGTTTTTTTTCTAAACTCTGCCTAAAATATTGGTTTCAACTTGTTTTTCTCAAAACATAAGTAGTAACCCTCGTATACATATATGATTATGTGAACAGAAACTTATGAGTCAAATTAAAAAGACATTCGCTTGTTTAATATTTTTTAATCTCAGAACTCATTTACACTTTTAGAATTCATTCGATAAAAACCATCTCCTGTAACTTTAGCGGTGTATCTGAATAAATTAAGTTTTTGTTTCAATGAACATTATTGACGTTATGTTAGTCATGAAAGTGACCGATGACAATGGATAATACAGGGTTAAAATGTTCTACGCTAATAATCCTTATTAAAATTCATTGTGGACATTTAAACGCTAATTATCCTCAGAGGAACGTTTTCACTAACATTTACAGTTTTTGCTTACAATGTTGGGCAACGAAATGAAAGCTTCAAAATACCAAGCAATTAGGTTGTATTCACACACATCCAAATCCTGTGGGGATTTTAAACATGTTGCTTTATTTTCCTAAGAAGGAAGGGTAGAAATTATTGCTTTGCATAAGTAAAATGTGTCTAGTAGACAAGACGTTAGCAATTAGTGGAGTGTGAGATATGTCATAAAAACTTTGCGGGATCTCAGTTCAATGGCGCATAAAAAGGGCAAGAAAGTACGAGTTTCTATTTATTTATTAAATACTTTCATTTTATTTAAAAAAAAAAATTATCGAGAAAAAACTTTCTATTACAAAATTTCTTAAAAATTGTAATAATGTTTAATTAATAACACTGGTCTACAAACTAAAAACATGTTTTTTAACTAATCAGGGTGCGCTGAATTCGAATATGGCATATAAATTGTGATATCGCGTCTTATTAATTTTTTATCGCATGCTGGCAATACTGTAAAACAATACAATACAAAATATAATGTAGAACGTCTGAAAATACCGCATTTCAAGACCATGTTTTGTGACTCTCTGAAAGAGAGGGTTAACAACCTTCCGCCGGAAATGGATATAAACCAGAAATGGTTAAAACTTAAAACTGATATACAGGATACATGCCTAAACTCACTCGGTAAGGCCCGAAAACAATACGATGAATTTATCTCCGAAAGCACATGGAACTTGATTGATGAACGAGGAAAATTAAAAAACAATATAAACGCTACAACGAATAATGTTAAACGGGAAGAGGCTCAAAAAGAATATAACCAGTTCGATAAAATGGTTAGACGAGCAATCAGAAATGATAAAAGAGAGTTTATCCAATGCCTAGCTTTATCTGCTGACGAAGCAGCAAAAGCACACGACATGAAGAAGCTATATAATATCACTAGGAAGTTCAATGGCTGTAGCAACGAAAAATCTGTTCCAATTAGAAATAAAAATAGCGAAATTATTACAAATACACGAGACCAGCTCGTCAGATGGAAAGAACACTTTATGGAAACAATGAATATTAACCGCTCCGGTATAGAAGTAACACATGAAAACAATGTTGAAACACTTCCCCTACGAACAAATCCTCCTACTAAGTCGGAAATTTACGAATCCATAAAAGCTCTGAAGCTAAACAAAGCTGCAGGTGTTGACAATATCGCAGCAGAAATATTTAAAGCGGATCCCAATATGTTCAGTGAATTGCTGTACCCACTTATTAATGAAATATGGCATAGAGAACAATACCCTATTGAAATGTTGAAAGGTATTATAATTAAATTACCAAAGAAAGGTGATAGAACGAGATGTGACAACTGGCGAGGTATAGCGGTTCCTCCAGCAGTGGTGAAAATAATAATGAAGATAATATTAGAGCGAATGATGGCCTACATAAACAACAAGCTAAGACCAGAGCAAGCCGGCTTTAGACGTGCAATGTCCTGTACAGACCAAATAAATACGTTGCGATTAATTATAGAACAATCTCTCGAAATGCAATCACCCCTATATATGTTGTTTGTTGATTATGAAAAGGCGTTTGACTCAATAAATAGAGACTGTATATGGGCAGAACTGGCCAACCTCGGAGTGCCAGATAAAATAACACGCATAATACGTCAGAGTTACGACACATTTGAGTGCTCCGTGCTACATGATGGCGAAATCTCTGTACCATTTAAAACAACGTCTGGCGTTAGACAAGGTTGTTTATTATCGCCGCTTCTATTTCTGATTTTATTAGATGTGGTAGTTAAACGCTCAACTACATATAGGCCGAGAGGAATAGTATGGGACCCCCTAAATCTGCAGATCCGTTTGGAATCACTCGACTATGCCGGTGACAAATGCGAGCTTTCTCACAGATATGTTATACAAGCAAAAATTGACGATCTTGCCAGAGAATCAGAGAAAGTAGGTTTGAAGATTAATATCAGCAAAACAAAGAAAATACGTATAAATACAGAGGCAACACAACCACTAACGACCGGCAACCATGTTATAGAAAATGTAAGCGAGTTCCAATACTTGGGCAGTATGATTGATACAAATGGTGGTGCTCTTCTTGATGTCAACAAGTATACGAAAAGCAAGAGGTGCTTTTGCCCTTTTATCTAAAACATGGAGGTCGAACGAATACAGCAAAAAGACAAAATTAAACATATTTTTAGCCTGTGTACTGTCAGTATTATTATATGGGTGCGAAACATGGCTAGTAACAGAAGAAATTAAGTGGAAAATGCAAGTGTTTACTAACGGATGTCTCCCAATACAATAACTAATGATCAACTACTCGCTACAGCAAATATGAGTGATATAAACTGCGAAATCCGAAGACGAAAACTTGGCTGGATAGGGCACACCCTTAGAAGAGAAGACGCGAACATATGCCAAAGAGCTTTAAGTTACAATCCCCAAGGCGCAAGAAGACGAGGAAGGCCAAACAACTCTTGGCGTCGCTCAACTTTAAATGAGATTAATAGTCTGCCTGATTTTAATGATAGAAAGATTAATAACTTATTAGAATTACGAAGTATTGCAAATAGACGCTCCAGATGGAGATTTCTTATTGAGAGGCTATGCTCACAATGAGGTAGCTCTAAATTAATTTAGAGCAAGGCATATTAATATTATTATAATATGTTTTTTTTTAAGTTTTGTATTTATTTAATCATAGACACATCCTCGGATACGATTGTTTTTTCTCGATGCGAGCTTTTTGAAATAATGATGAAATCGGATTGTGAAAATATTCATGGACAATTGCTGAAACGTTTATTACCAAGCGAACATAATATAAAAGTTTTCAATGAAACGATGAATGGACATGGCTAGATTCTTCAATGGGCTTCCCTCGTCAATCTGGTGTTAAACGTGGTAGAAAGGAGCTTGATTTCGAAGATTGTGGTGAACGAAGCAAAAACAAGAAGACCATTGCTTTGAGGATAACCATTCCTTCATCCTTGTTGGCACACGCGACACAAATGGGTCTGAGGGCAGATGGTAAATTAAAAGCTTCAAAAATGATCAAAGAAATAACAACCACTGCACCATCTGATGTAGACAAATTTTACTAAAGTTTTTCAAAACTTTCTACAGTGACCCAAATGTCTCGAGAGGAAGCATTGGCTGTTTTGGTTGAAGGCAAGTTGTCACGACATCAATATAATATTATCAGCGTTTCCGCTCATGAAAGGTTTCCATCATATTCTCAAGTGCAACTAGCGAAAAAGGATTACTACCCCAAAAATGAGTGCCTTACGATTTCTGAAACTTCAGCAAAAATAAGTTTACAGGCTCTTTTGGACCATACCGTAGAGCGCATTATATCACTCAAAAACAGTCTAATTGATGCATTAAAGGATGATGAGTTAAACAGTTTCTGTCTACACACGAAATGGGGCTTTGATGGTAGCTCTGGTCACACACCTTATAAACAAGCATTCCACGATCCGAATGCTACTGACTAATCGGTTTTTATTACATCAATCGTGCCAATAAAATTAATGTGCATCAGCATAATCATATGGCAAAATCCTCAACCACGATTGTTGCTAAGAACGAAAGAGATTTATGTATGTATTGTATTGTAACGGGTGATTTTTTAAGAGCTTGATAACTTTTTAAAAAAAAAAAACGCATAAAATTTGCAAAATCTCATCGGTTCTTTATTTGAAACGTTAGATTGGTCCATGACATTTACTTTTTGAAGATAATTTCATTTAAATGTTGACCGCGGCTGCGTCTTAGGTGGTCCATTCGGAAAGTCCAATTTTGGGCAACTTTTTCGAGCATTTCGGCCGGAATAGCCCGAATTTTTTCGGAAATGTTGTCTTCCAAAGCTGGAATAGTTGCTGGCTTATTTCTGTAGACTTTAGACTTGACGTAGCCCCACAAAAAATAGTCTAAAGGCGTCAAATCGCATGATCTTGGTGGCCAACTTACCGGTCCATTTCTTGAGATGAATTGTTCTCCGAAGTTTTCCCTCAAAATGGCCATAGAATCGCGAGCTGTGTGGCATGTAGCGCCATCTTGTTGAAACCACATGTCAACCAAGTTCAGTTCTTCCATTTTTGGCAACAAAAAGTTTGTTAGCATCGAACGATAGCGATCGCCATTCACCGTAACGTTGCGTCCAACAGCATCTTTGAAAAAATACGGTCCAATGATTCCACCAGCGTACAAACCACACCAAACAGTGCATTTTTCGGGATGCATGGGCAGTTCTTGAACGGCTTCTGGTTGCTCTTCACTCCAAATACGGCAATTTTGCTTATTTACGAAGCCATTCAACCAGAAATGAGCCTCATCGCTGAACAAAACTTGTCGATAAAAAAGCGGATTTTCTGCCAACTTTTCTAGGGCCCATTCACTGAAAATTAGACGTTGTGGCAGATCGTTCGGCTTCAGTTCTTGCACGAGCTGTATTTTATACGGTTTTACACCAAGATCTTTGCGTAAAATCTTCCATGTGGTCGAATAACACAAACCCAATTGCTGCGAACGGCGACGAATCGACATTTCACGGTCTTCAGTAACACTCTCAGAAACAGACGCAATATTCTCTTCTGTACGCACTGTACGCATTCGTGTGGTTGGTTTAATGTCCAATAAAGTAAACTGAGTGCGAAACTTGGTCACAATCGCATTAATTGTTTGCTCACTTGGTCGATTATGTAGACCATAAATCGGACGTAAAGCGCGAAACACATTTCGAACCGAACACTGATTTTGGTAATAAAATTCAATGATTTGCAAGCGTTGCTCGTTAGTAAGTCTATTCATGATGAAATGTCAAAGCATACTGAGCATCTTTCTCTTTGACACCATGTCTGAAATCCCACGTGATCTGTCAAATACTAATGCATGAAAATCCTAACCTCAAAAAAATCACCCGTTATAAAAGAGGTGACGAAAGTACCGCGACCAAAAGATCTATTGTACTGCCCTCTGCTAATAGTTTGTCTCTATAAAATCTCACCCAGTCCTGAAGCCCTCAGAAATTCGAGGATGTTGGTTGGTTTCAGTGATTTTATTTCGCTCTCTGGTATTTGGAAAGAACCCAGGTGCTTTTTACTCTTATGCATTAAAGCTCCACAATCCCCCAGTATGTGCTCCGCTGATTCTGCTTTCTCATCGCAGAATCTGCACATGGGGTTCGCTTCAATTCTTAACCTGCTCAGATGCTCCCTGACCAGTTAGAATCCCGCTTAATATTCTCAGTCCGTTCTTTGATTGTCCGATACATGACTCAAATCTCTTACCGTTGTAGTTACCTAACAAGAGTTTTGATTGCCTTAAGCCTAGGTGGCTCGAGAAAAGCTCCTGTCTGATATGATTCTCACATTCTTTTAGTACGTCTTCCCATACTCCTTTTCCTATTCCACAGAACGGTTCCGGCCCCATTAGCTTTGTGGAAGCTCCCTTTCCGGCAAGCTCATCCGCTTGCTCATTTCCGTGAATCCCAATATGTCCCGGGACCCAACAAAGACTGACCTTATTGTGTCTGTCTAGCTCATTCAGTCTTTGCAGACAGTCCCATACTAACTTAGAGTTTACTACATAGGAGCCTAATGCTCGAATAGCAGCTTGACTATCTGATAATATGGTTATGTCCTGTCTTTTGTACTTCCTATTTAAGTTAATCTGTGCACTCCTATCGATGGCATAAATTTCCGCCTGGAAAATACTCGTGTGTATTCCCATTGATTCGTAGTATTTGGTTCTAGGCCTAACGACTCCCGCCCCTGTTCCATTTCCGGTCTTTGACCCGTCCGTGTACCATTTTATCGTATTCTCCTTTAGTGAATATGCTGTTTTCAAACTACTCCATTCCTTTTTATTACTAAGTTTTGTAACAAATTTTTCTTGAAATCGGATTTCTTCTCCGTCCTGTCCATTGGACAATCTAGGAGGAGTAATCTTTAAACTGATTTATTCGGTTCCATTGGCCTTCATATAGCTGTTGCCAGGGCTTTCTTTTGCACCACTATATGCACTTTGATCCAAGAGTACTTCAAGTGATGCCGTTGGGCACGTCCTCATTACACCCGTTATCCCAATACACGCTAGTCTTTGTATTCTACTTAACTCTATATGAGTTGATTTTAGCTCTGTCCTTTTGGCCCACGCAATAGCTCCATAGGTCACGATTGGACGGACCATCATGGAGTACATCCAGTATAGGATACTGGGTTTACATCCCCAGGTTCTACCCGCTACTCTTCTACATATCACTGTAGCACGCTTGGCTTTCTCTGTAATATAGTTGACGTGTGCCTTCCATGTCAGCTTGCTGTCTAGTATTATGCCCAAATATTTCACCTCTGTCTTTGGTTCGATGACTTCTCATAGAATTTGAATTGCCTTCCATCTTGGAAGTTTTCTTCTCTTGGTAAATGGTACAACGAAATAGATAGAGTGGACCAGGAAATAAAAAACTTTAAAGAGTCTTTCATTTCTTATGGAGATAAACGCTTGAAAGTCAATCAAAAGTTGGTCCTATCCATGATTGATGGAAAAATATGTAATGCACTCAAAGAAACTACTAGTATACCAAAATGCTTTTTATGTGGTGCTTCTTCCAAAGAATTGAATAATATTGACAAAATGATTTCTTTGCAAGTAAAAATAGAAAATTTGGAGCTCGGTTTGTCGATTCTGCATGGATGGATCAGATTTTTTGATTGCCTGCTCCATTTGGCATATAAGCTTCCAATAAAGAAATGGTAAGCTAGACCAGACATTGAAAACAAGTTGTTTTTTGCAACACATATTCAAGAGGAGTTCAAAAATAAAACTGGTCTTATTATTGATCATCCGAAACCTGGCTTTGGAAATTCGAATGACGGCGACACAGCTCGGCGATTCTTTCAAAATGCGGACATTTCAGCGCAAATTACAAAATTGGTTGCAAAATTGATAAGACAACTGCATTTAATTATGGTTACCGTTTCTAGTGGCTTTCGAGATTTCGCTCTTGATACCGTGAGGTATTTTGTACAACTCTATCCCTGGTATTATATGTCCCCAACCATCCATAAATTTTTAATCCATCGACCACGCTTTACTACCAATTGGACAGTTGACGGAAGAAGCACAAGAAGCTCGAAAAAAGATTTTAAAAATTTTTGGGAGCATTTTTCGCAAAAATGTTCTAGAGAAAAATCAAATGAAGATATATTTAAAGGACTGTTAGTTACTTCAGATCCAGTAATATGAAATATGAGAAAATTGAAAGAGAAAAAGACCCATAATTTGCGTACGGAAGCAATACAATTGTTAATATTTGAATCAAATCTCGATGGTTAAGTTGATGCCAATAATGACGTAATGATACCTATACTAATTATAGTGATTATGATGATGATAATAATTGATGATGATGATGATGATAAAGAATCGGATAAGAAATAGAAATGTGTGAATAAATATTATTCTTTTTATTTTTTTTTTGGATATATTACAATTTTTAGCAATATTAAAGGTATGTTTTAAAAAATGAACTAATGGAAAATAAATAAAATTTGTACTAAATAATAATAGATAATAAATTTGTACTAAATTTGTACCAAAAATTCATTAGCTTTATTTCTTAATGTGAATTTGACTGAAAAAAGTTAAAATTTGAAACAGGGAAAGTTACCTCGAATTAATTCCCACTTTTGGTATCAAAAACCCCACTGTGCGACGCCAAGTGGACCATTTGACGAGAAGGCGGTCAAAAATTTATAACTTTTGATTGGATTGGAATTTTTTTTGTTTGCCTTTGTTAGCCTTTAAATTTTGCTATAAAACGTAATTCTCGACCGAAAATAAAAAAAGTTACGGAGGGTTTAAATACATTTTCATTTGTAGTTGAATTTTAGTACAAAAGTGAAGTGTTAAAAGGTAAAAGAAGGTTTTTTTAATATAATGTTAGTTAGTTTTACAACTAATACTTTTTAACAATTTTTTCAGTTAATTTTTTCAGAAAATGCCAAACTTTGGCCCCCGTAAACTTTTTAGTTCTAATGTGCACAAGGGCCAAAGGTTGTTTTTTTTTTTTTTTTTTGAATGATCCCGAGTTAAAATATAATTTATTAAGCAGCGAACGTAAAAGTTACCTTATATTGGTTCAAGATAGAGAAGTTTCAATGAAAAACTCGTTTTTGCTTTAGTTAAATTTTTTTTATTGTCTTGTTAAATATTTCTATATAAATTTTTATGGTAAATTTATGAAATATAACAATTTTTATCGTAAATTTACAAAATATATAAATTTTTAAATCAAGAAATTTTTTTAACTATATAAAAAAAGTGTAACTTATTGTTAGTGTAATGAAAAAGTACTTTAAATGAACCAATTTCAGTAAAAATTTCTTCTAAATAGCCTTGATTTTCATCTTCTAGAAGTTTGTTTAGCTTCTTCGTCTAATTCAATAGAGGTAGTTTTCCATTTTTGACGAATGTTGGACATATATGGATCTGAAGTGCACAACAAAATAGTGATAAGGTCTTCATTAGTACAACATCTGGACGTTTTCCTTGTGTTGAGCTCGTGAAAGAATCTGTAGTCCTTGTTCCTTCTTTCTTGCGCTTCTTCAGATAGATCTCCTATTGGTAGCATATTGTTTTGAATTATTTGTTCGCCATGGTACAAAATTTTATGAACTGTGGATGGCATATATCTCCAAGAGTATTTTTCATTATAAAGTATAGCTGTTTTATTGGCGTACTCTCCAAATTTTTTTGCAATTATCTTTCTGCTGCATGCTAGAACTTGTAATATGATTTTGAATCGTCTTATTAATTAATGATAGATGCTGCAGTTTCCGGATCGGAAAAAATCTCCTTGCAGTATTTCCATCATTTGTGTTTCCTGCCCCTTTTTTTGCTTTCTTTTTTCTTCATTTTCTTTGTTTTTTCTCACTGTTTCGCCTAACAGACCAAATTCCAAATCATAACCCAATTTAAGAATATGCTCCATGAAACGTATTCTAGCATGAAGAGGGGACATTCCAAATTCGTAGGCTTCCTTAAAACAACCGTCTTCTGGTGGGGGTTGGCTTAATTGACTTGATGTCTTTTGGCATATAATGCAGCTTGACGTTGACTGTGTTCCAGTTAAAGCTTGCGCAACTTTTCCATCAATCATTGTGATTGTACTTCAATGTCTTGGTCATCAAATTTAAATATTACTGGTTGAAGTTCCTTTATTTGATCTTTTATTTTTTTAACTTCTTCAGTTATGACATCTTTGGTTTCCTTTTTGAATGCAAATTTTATTGGTCTGCAATAGTTCGTTGAAGAAGGAATTTCATTTTTCCATATATCAATTTCTGTTTCTCTACTAGTTGACGGCTCTAAGACGCTATACCTTTTTGTTAAGCGCAATGGAACGGAAGATACCATAAATAAATTAGCATCTGATGAATTTTCGGCATTAAATTGCTTGTATTGTTTCTGACCAGAGGATCCATCACATCCCCATTTAGAAATTAAAGTAATGCTGCCATTACCAATTTTTTTTTAATGATCAGCATCAAGCGTATTTAGCAATCGTTCTGCAGTATGTTCAAGGAGATCTTGCAATTTTATTTCTGCTGATGCTGAAGTGACACTAATAGCAGAAATGGAAAGCAGAATGATATTGGTGGAAATGGACTCAACCGAAAATGTTCACCTTTTACTTAAAAATGCCAAAAAACTGGCTGGTACTTCTATCTATGTGGAGAAAGTTTTAAATGCAGACAAACAACAAGATAAAAGGGCAATGCTTCAAATGAAAAGAGAGCTGAAAGGAGTAAGCGAATTGCATCGAGTAACAGTTGTTAACGACCAGATCAAAATTAAAGATAAATGGTTTAAATAAATAAATAAAGTTTTAAAATGCGGCGAAAAAGAAGGATATGATATTTTAAAAGAATTATATAAAAATGTACTAGCTGTTTTTACCCGGTCTTGCCCGGGATGAAAAGGCCTTTGACTTGAAAAATGGTTCACTGTGCTCACCAGGCGCTGAGTACTTAGTCCCCAATTAGCAAATTCCACAATAAAATGAACTTTCTCCCCAAAAATTTGTATGGGCAGTAAATTCATTTTTTATTTCAATTAAAAATTTTTTGGTTTTTTAATTTAGAAGTTTTTTATAAGATGCTGCAGCAAAATTGCTTCAAAAATAAGTTGCGGAACCGCTTTAAGTTTTTTTTTTTCAGTTCATTTATAAACATCAAATATAACGGAATGGGCCGCAAATTAAAGGAATCAAAACTTTTAAAAATTTAATTAATTCATTCAATAAGTGATCATCATTGAGCAGAGACGTCAAATACAAGTTTCAGAAATGAAAGACTAATGCGACGTTTAATATTGTGTCGCAAGGTTTCTTTAAGCAACTGCTTATAGTATATGTATGGCCTATTTTGATCAACAGGTAATTATTTCACATACGTATATAAAATTTATCATACGACATTTCACTAAGCTGTGTTCCGCGAGCGAGTCGCGTTCGCTTCAGCGCGTTTGGCAGGCAGACCCGTGCTGCCGCGCAGTTGTTGTCAACTTATTTTAATCGCCAAAATATATTTTTCAGATCATTGCGATATTTTTGGTAAGCTGTGTTCCGCGAGCGCGTCGCGCCCGCATCCGTCGCGTCCGCGTCCACATCCGCGCGCCTCGCGCCGCTTCCTCGCAGCTACTACCCGTGCTGCCGCTTAGTTCTCGTTAACTTATTTTAATTCCTAAAACATATTTTTAAGAGCATTGCGATATTTTAGCTGAGCTGTGTTCCGAGAGCGCGTCGCGTGCGCATCCGTCGCGTCCGAGTCAGCGGTCGCGCGCCGCGCGTTTGGCAGCCATACCCGTGCTGCCGCGCAGTTGCTGTCAACTTATTTTAATCGCCAAAATATATTTTTCAGATCATTGCGATATTTTAGCTGAGTTGTGTACGGCGAGGGCGTCGCGTCCACGCGCCTTAGTTTAACTTATTTTAACTTATTTAAATTCCTAAAACATATTTTTTAGAGCGTTGCGATATTTTAGCTGAGCTGTGTTCCGAAAGCGCGTCGCGTGCGCATCCGTCGCGTCCGAGTCCGCGGTCGATATTTTAGCTGAGCTGTGTTCCGCGAGCGCGTCGCGTCCACGCGCCTCGCGCCGCTTCCTCGCAGCTACTACCCGTGCCTCCGCTTAGTTCTCGTTAACTTATTTTAATTCCTAAAACATATTTTTTAGAGCATTGCGATATTTTAGCTGAGCTGTGTTCTGAGAGCGCGTCGCGTCCGCACTCGTCGCGTACGAGTCCGCGGTCGCACGCCGCGCGCCGCTTCCGCGCGTTTGGCAACCACACCTGTGCTGCCGCGCAGCTGTTGCCAACTTATTTTGAAAAGAATACTCATTTTACTAAAATAAATATTTAACAAAATTCATTAAATAAAAATATGTAAAAATTTAAGAATGAATTTGGGGAGTAAGTTCATTTTTTATTTCGATTTTAAAAAAATGGAGAATTTGTTAATTTCTTTTGGGTACCTTTTTTTTAAGTTTGGGGAATTTGTTCACCGTGTAGTTATTTCCGTGTTACCCAAATTTCAGAGAAATCCATTGAAAAGTACAAATTTGTAAGGCAAGAAATATACCACACAACAAAATATGAATTTTATAAGAAAATTGGGCGTAAAAGTAGGCGTGGTCGGTAAAAATCCCTGGAATATGTACTAAATTTCGAAGAAAGCCATTGAAAAATAAAAGTTTTTATAGCAAACAAATAAAGAAACAAATAAAAGGAAAAAATAAGTTTTATATACATAGAAGTTGGCGCAAAGTAGGCGTGGCCTGTAAGAAGCCTTCCCTGTAGTATAGAGATCGTGTGACCAAATTTTAGACATCCTTTGAAAAATAAAAATTTCTATAGTGAACAAATATACAAAAAACAGAAAATTAATTTTGTATAAAAAGCGGGCGTAGAAGTAGGCGTGACCGGCAAGAATCATATGGCGACCTCTCTGGAGTACAGAGATCGTGTGTAGCAAATTTCAGAGAAATCCGTTAAAAAATTGTGTAGCGAAAAAAGTACCAAAAAACAGAATATGAATTGTATACAAAAAGTGGGCGTAATAGTAGGCGTGACCGGTACGAAGAATATGTCGACTTTCCCTGGAGGAGAGAGATCGTGTGTACCAAATTTCAGAGAAATCGGTTGAAAAATAAAAATTTGTATAGCGAACAAATATACCAAAAAACAAAATGAATTGTATACAAAAAGTAGGCGTTAAAGTAGGCGTGGCAGGCACGAAGCATATGGCGCCCTTAGGTGGAGTACAGAGGTCGTGTGTACCAAATTTCAGAGAATTCCGTTGAAAAACAAAAATTTGTATAGCAAACAAATATACCAAAAAACAGAAAACGAATTGTATACAAAAAGTGGGCGTAAAAGTAGGTGTGGCCTCAAGAATCACACGGTGACCTGGCCTGAGGTACAAAGATCGTGTGTACCAAATTTCAGAGAAATGCGTTGAAAAATAAAAATTTGTATACCGAACAAATATACCAAAAAGCAGAAAATTAATTGTATATAAAAAGTGGGCGTAAAAGTAGGCGTGGTCGATAAAAAGTATATGGCGACCTTAGCTGGGGTGCACGGATCGTGTATACCGAATTTCAGAGAAATCTGTTAACAAATAAAAATTTGTATAGTGAACAAATATGAATAAAACAGAAAATGAATTTTACATAAAAAGTGGGCGTAAAAGTAGGCGTGGCGGGTAAAAAGTATATGGCGACCTTTCCTGGGGTATAGAGATCGTGTGTACAAAATTTCAGGAAAATCCGTTGAAAAATAAAAATTTGTATAGCGGTCAAACAAACAAACAAACAAACAAACAAACAGAAAATGAATTTTATATATATAGACTAGCTGTTTTTACCCGGTCTTGCCCGGGATGAAAAGGCCTTTGACTTGAAAAATGGTTCACTATGCTTACCAGGCGCTGAGTACTTAGTCCCCAATTAACAAATTCCCCAATAAAATGAACTTTCTCCCCAAAAATTTGTATGGGCAGAAAATTCATTTTTTATTTCAATTAAAAAGTTTTTGGTTTTTTAATTTAGAAGTTTTTTATAAGATGTTGCAGCAAAAATGCTTCAAAAATAAGGTGCGAAACCGCTTTAAGTTTTTTTTTTCAGTTTATTTATAAACATCAAATATAACGGAATGGGCCGCAAATTAAAGGAATCAAAACTTTTAAAAATTGAATTAATTCATTCAATAAGTGATCATCATCGAGCAGAGACGTCAAATTCAAGGTTTCTTTAAGCAATTGCTTATAGTATATGTGTGGCCTATTTTGATCAACAGGTAATTATTGCACATACGTAGATAAAATTTATCATACGACACTTCACTAAGCTGTGTTCCGAGAGCGAGTCGCGTCCGCTTCCTCGCGTTTGGCAGCACACCCGTGCTGCCGCGCAGTTGTTGTCAACTTATTTTAATCGCCAAAATATATTTTTCAGATCATTGCGATATTTTTGGTAGGCTGTGTTCCGCGAGCGCGTCGCGTCCGCATCCGTCGGGTCCGCGCGCCTCGCGCCGCTTCCACGCAGCTACTACCCGTGCTGCCGCCTAGTTCTCGTTATCTTATTTTAATTCCTAAAACATGTTTTTTAGAGCATTGCAATATTTTAGCTGACCTGTGTTCCGAGAGCGCGTCGCGTGCGCATCCGTCGCATCCGAGTCAGCGGTCGCGCGCCGCGCGTATGGCAGCCGCACCCGTGCTGTCGCGCAGTTGCTGTCAACTTATTTTAATCGCCAAAATATATTTTTCAGATCATTGCGATATTTTAGCTCAGCTGTGTTCCGCGAGCGCGTCGCGTCCGCGCGCCTCGCGCCGCTTCCTCGCAGCTACTACCCGTGCCTCCGCTTAGTTCTCGTTAACTTATTTTAATTCCTAAAACATATTTTTTAGAGCATTGCGATATTTTAGCTGAGCTGTGTTCCGAAAGCGCGTCGCGTGCGCATCCGTCGTGTCCGAATTCGCGGTCGATATTTTAGCTGAGCTGTGTTCCGCGAGCGCGTCGCGTCCGCGCGCCTCGCGCCGCTTCCTCGCAGCTACTACCCGTGCCTCCGCTTAGTTCTCGTTAACTTATTTTAATTCCTAAAACATATTTTTTAGAGCATTGCGATATTTTAGCTGAGCTGTGTTCCGAGAGCGCGTCGCATCCGAGTCCGCGGTCGCACGCCACGCGCCGCTTCCGCGCGTTTGGCAACCACACCTGTGCTGCCGCGCAGCTGTTGCCAACTTATCTTGAAAAGAATACTCATTTTAAATGCATTTATTGTTGGACATATATTGAGAGCAGTATGCAAATGTTCACTAAAATAAATATTTAACAAAATTCATTAAATAAAAATATGTAAAAATTTAAGAACGAATTTGGGGAGTAAGTTCATTTTTTATTTCAATTAAAAAAAAATGGGGAATTTCTTCATTTCTTTTGGGTACCTTTTTTTAAGTTTGGGGAATTTGTTCACCGTGTAGTTATTTTCGTGTAACCCAAATTTCAGAGAAATCCATTGAAAAGTACAAATTTGTATAGGGAAGAAATATACCACACAACAAAATATGAATTTTATAAGAAAATTGGGCGTAAATTAGGAGTGGTCGGTAAAAATCATACAGCGACCTTCCCTGGAATATGTACTAAATTTCGAAGAAAGCCATTGAAAAATAAAAGTTTTTATAGCAATCAAATAAAGAAACAAATAAAAGGAAAAAATAAGTTTTATATACATAGAAGTTGGCGTAAAGTAGGCGTGGCCTGTAAGAAGCATATGGTGATCTTCTCTGTAGTATAGAGATCGTGTGACCAAATTTTAGACATCCCTTGAAAAATAAAAATTTCTATAGTGAACAAATATTCCAAAAAACAGAAAATTAATTTTGTATAAAAAGCGGGCGTAGAAGTAGGCGTGACCGGCAAGAATCATATGGCGACCTCTCTGGAGTACAGAGATCGTGTGTACCAAATTTCAGAGAAATCGGTTGAAAAATAAAAATTTGTATAGCGAACAAATATACCAAAAAACAAAATGAATTGTATACAAAAAGTGGGCGTTAAAGTAGGCGTGGCCGGTACGAAGCATATGGCGACCTTAGGTGGAGTACAGAGGTCGTGTGTACCAAATTTCAGAGAATTCCGTTGAAAAACAAAAATTTGTATAGCAAACAAATATACCAAAAAACAGAAAACAAATTGTATACAAAAAGTGGGCGTAAAAGTAGGTGTGGCCGCAAGAATCACCCGGTGACCTGGCCTGAGGTACAAAGATCGTGTGTACCAAATTTCAGAGAAATGCGTTGAAAAATAAAAATTTGTATACCGAACAAATATACCAAAAAGAAGAAAATGAATTGTATATAAAAAGTGGGCGTAAAAGTAGGCGTGGTCGATAAAAAGTATATGGCGACCTTAGCTGGAGTACAGGGATCGTGTGTACCGAATTTCAGAGAAATCTGTTAACAAATAAAAATTTGTATAGTGAACAAATATGAATAAAACAGAAAATGAATTTTACATAAAAAGTGGGCGTAAAAGTAGGCGTGGCCGGTAAAAAGTATATGGCGACCTTTCCTGGGGTATAGAGATCGTGTGTACAAAATTTCAGGAAAATCCGTTGAAAAACAAAAATTTGTATAGCGGTCAAACAAACAAACAAACAAACAAACAAACAAACAGAAAATGAATTTTATATATATAGATTTAGCAAAATTAATATAAACTATAACAATCTACTAAAAAACTCAATGTCAAAAAACTAAAATTCCAAAATAAGTATTTAAATATATTAGCTTACAATATTCACGGGTTATGTAACAAATGTCTGTTTCCAGAATTTTTTAAATATGTTTGTGACTTTGATATAATTGCCTTATTTGAAACTCATATAGAAGAACAGAATATAGAGAATTGGAGAAAATATTTTACTAATTTTGAATTGTTTTGGAAACCAGCAAATCGTTGAAGTATACGTGGTAGAGCAAGTGGTGGTTGTGTCTATGGTTTCAAGAAAAGTTTGTCAAACAAGCGTGTAATACATATACTCATATAATGTAATAAATGACACAGTAATTTTGAAAATACAAATAAACTCAATTAAGTTTAGTATTATTCCGGTGTATATTAGAGGAGCAGACTGGTGTAATGAATTTGAAGTGTTGAAAAACTTTTTTGAAAATAATCAAGTCGATAATGCCGTAATAGTTGGGGATATGAATGTACGTATCGGCAGACTGCAACAAGATTTAGAAGAAATTCATACAAAAAATTTTATAGCAGGTCTCAGTGAGAGACGATCTAAAGATGCCATCATTAACGCTAAAGGCAAAAATTTATTAGATTTATGCAATAATTATGGTTTTGTAATATTAAACGGCCGCACATTAGGTGATGAGAATGGTGAATACACATTTATGAACAACGTGGGCAACTCTGTAAATGATATTTGTGCAACCGCACATGATGCTCTTCAATATATTCAGAATTTTGAGATTGAATCAAAAATATGGTCAGATCACATGCCACTTAAATTGAAGCTGTGTATCAAAAATTCTTGGGAAGATAATAAAAAGTTAAATCTACTGCCAAAGCTTAGATGGAAAGATTCATACAAAGAAAATTATCAACAAAATCTCAATAAAAATTTGCAAAATTTCCAAGGAGTAGTTATGAATTTAAAACAACTGATAAATGTAATCAATAAATCTTTGCCAAATACCCAACAAAATAAAAATACCCCCATATTCAAATCCAAATGGTTTAATTTCAAATGTATGAACGCCAGAGAAAAAGCATTCGAATCACTTAATGAATTTAGAAAATCAAATAATCCACAAGATAAAGACGAATACCTGCAGGCTAATTTTGAGTACATAAGTGAATGTAGAAAACGTAAAAAGGAATATTATGATGAAATTAACAACAAAATCAATAAAATAAATGATTCTAAGGAATGGTGGAAATTAGCTAGAGAAATAAGAGGTGATGTTCTTAAAATTGGAACATCTATACCTGCTGATGAATTTAGAAAATATTTCGAGTCGTTACTTAACCAACCGAATTTGTCAAAAGACATTCAATATGCACCAATGTATCATGTGAATTATGATTTGGACAAAAATATTACTCTATAGGAGATTAAAAACATCATCAAAAAGGCAAAATTGGAGAAAGCCCCTGGAGCTGATAGAGTGCCGTATGAAATGTTTAAATATGCTACAGACGAATTTCTTATACAACTTGTTAATGCTTTTAATATAATTTTTGAAACGGGAAATGTAGGAGAAGAGTTTGAGCGCAGTATTATATTTCCCATTTATAAGAAAGGAAATGTAAATTCTACTTGCAATTACAGAGGGATTTCCTTTATGAACTGTGTGGCAAAACTTTTTATGGGCATTATAAATTCTAGGCTTACAAATTGGGTTGAACAAAATAATATTCTAAATGAATTTCAATCCGGCTTCAGACCACACTATTCAACTGTAGATAACATTTATAATTTATCAGTAATAGTCAATTATAACCTGAATAAAAAGAAAAAGATTTACGCATTTTTTGTTGATTTTAAAGCCGCCTTCGGTAGAGTGCCGAGGAAAGCTCTTGTTTATAAACTACATTCATTAGGTATGTCCACGAAACTGGTCAACCTTATTGAAAATTTGTACAAACATACAAAGTCCGCAGTTTGGACAGGAAAAGATTTTACTGAATACTTTGAAACTTATACTGGCATTAAACAAGGATGTCTGCTGCATGAACATTTGGGAGGTGGTCTGATGGTAGATGACATAAATATACGTTTGCTTATGTATGCGGATGATATAGTTTTATTGGCTGATGATATACAAATAATGAGAAACATGGTAAAGAACTTGGAAAATTATTGTAAGCAGTGGAATATGGAGGTGAATATGCTTAAATCTGAAATGATGGTCTTCCGAAAAGGAGGCAGGCTTGCATCAAGTGATAAGATTGAGTACAAAAATCAAGAAATTAAAATTGTGAATGAGTACAACTATTTAGGCGTAATTTTCACCCCGCAAACGAGTTTTAGGAAACATATTGAAAAAAGAAATATATCGTCTAAGAATAGCATTAATTCAACGTGGAACAGTTTTCTTAATAAACCGAACATAAGCTTGAAATCTAAGTGGAAGCTTTTTCAATCAGTCTGCCGATCTATACAAGCATATGCGGCTCAGGTCTGGGGTTACTATTTATTCGAGGAGGTAGACAAGTTACAGAGGTATTTCTTGAAAAGAATCCTAAAACTACCAGATTTTACACCCAATTATGCTTTGTATTTGGAAACAAAAGTAGAGTGCAGTCATTTTTACACATTGAATTTACATATGAACTATATCTACAAAACGCTATTTCAGTACAACCAAAACAGATTACCAAACAAATTATCACTAGTTGCGTTACGAGATAATATATTTTGGGCAAAGAAAATCAATGAAATAAGTAGAGAATTTAAATTAACTTTGAAAATAATAGTTAACAACAATGGATTCGAAATGGAACGATTTTGCTTCAAGAAATGAAATCAAGGTCAATTATGGAAATGCAACAGCAAGCTCTAAATAGTACATCAAGAATTTATAAATATTTGAACCATAGTATGGACAGAAACTATATCGAAAACTTGAGGAGTCAAAGGCAAATCTCAACCATTTTTAAAGCGAGATGCGGTATATTACCGTTAAATTCAAACAGTTTTAATACAACTGGAAACCATACATGCACTTTATGCAACACCGGCGAAAATGAAACAACTCAACATTTCATGCCAAGATGTCCAATATTTAAAGAATTCCGAAACAGATTTTTTGGTAAACCCATTATTAATGACAATGATGTCATAAATATTTTGAATGGACGAATATGTAACGACTGGAATTCACTTTATAATTATGTTGAAAATGCTTTAAATTATAGAAAACTCATTATAGAGGAATTTATCTAAATTTTATACATACCTATAAATATTAGTTATTTTTTATAAACATGTCTAGAATACTTTATATATTTATATTTATAACAGACGACATACATATGTCATTGTTAAATATTTATTCTCTTTCTTTATTTAAAAATTTTATTTTATATTTGTAAATAAAGATACATACATACATACATACATACATAATAGCAGATTGTGAAGGTAAGCATTCTTTTTTGGCAGAAACTAAATCTCGATACTCTGGAAAAATCCCACAATTCTTTTCATTGGTTCGCTTCCGCAATTCCTTATATTGATTTTTGGTAAATTTCAAATCCAAAAATAGGGCGAACGCTTCTTCCGGCGTAAATTTCTTATCTTCAATTGGTGTAGGAATACTCTTCAAAATCCTCTTTAGGCGCCTTGGGCTCGCTTCTACTATTTTTTCAATTATTTCAATTTTATTTTTTTTATTTTGAGTTGGTTGAATTTGCTGCAAAAATGAATCCTTAATAATTCTTTGAGACATTTCTTCATTGATATTCTCCAGCTTGCGCCTTCGAGATCTTTCACTACATCCGTCAATTGGTTTTGCTGGTCGGCCCTTTTTTCCACTTTCGTTGACAGTTATAGATGCACTCTCAAAAATAAGATCCTTTATTAACCAGTCTTGGTAACGTTTGTACATCTTTGCCTTGCTATAAGACCATTCAATGTACCGTCCTTTCAAATTCGATGCAAAATTAATGATTTTTCCTTTGTGCATTTCAATGTCTTCTAGGTTACAATTCCTAAAGAAGTCGTTGCTCACTATTTGCAAAATTACATCGTCTACATCATTTCGTTGAAAATAAATATCTGCCAGATCACTGTAACAGTACTTAGCCATTGCACAAATTGTAATGAATAATAATTGTGGAATCATTATTATAAATACTCTTTCTTGCAATTATGTAAAATAAAAATTTTTATCTTTTATTACCACTTTTAGAAGCATAAAAACCCACACCCTAACCCCTTTTAAAAGCTGAAGCATACCTGCTCATATCTTAAAGGGCTATGTCGCAATAGTTTTTTTTTTTACCATTTACCTGTTATTTCAATTGTTTCCCATTTTGTCAGGTATTTTAACTATATAACTCTAATTCAGACTATTAACGTTTTTGAAAGATACCTATGTAAATGTACCTGTAACAATTAAGCGCATTATATCTCAACCCTTTTCTATAAGTATATAACAACTCCTGACAACTCTACACGCAAAAAAGTACACCGCGGTACACCGGTACGACCAACTTTTGCATTCATAACACTCAGACGGACGGACGGACATCGTTTAGTCGATCCAGAAAGTGTTTTTGAGTCGATCCGTATAATAAAAGATGGATAAAGGTCCAATATTTTTGGGAGTTACAAACATCACCTCAAACTTAATATATCCTAACCACTTAGTGGACAACTTTTCTATTCATAAATTTTGCAGAAAATATCTAACCTTGGGTCAGACGGGCGGAAACTGGCGGGTGTATAATGGGGTATAGGAGTATATGGGAGGGTTCGGACTATAGAAGAGTGCAAGATTTTTTCTGACTGCTTTTGACTGGCAGGAGTTATGCTCTATTAAGTAGGAGATTTTCGGAAAATTTGGACCTTTTTTAAAAATTTTTTTTTTAAATTTCGGAATGACTCAGTGATTTTCCGTTTTTAATACTAATAGTATGGAAGCCCCACAAAATTATACAAAATTTATTTCACTTCTAAATCTTTTAAATCAAAAAAGTTACAGTCATTCAAAAATAAAAATTTACAAAGAAATTTTTAATTTTAGCAAAATACTGAGAAAGCCCATTTTCGAAGACCCTGTTCGCTGTGATATAGTTGAGATAGAGTCGCAATTTTTTGGCTCCCGAGGTTTACTAGTATTTACTTTCAAATGAATGACATAACTTTAAAATCGGTAACAAAAAAAAAAAAAAAAAATGATTTTTGGCCGCCTTCTCAAAATATGGTCCACTGTGCGACGTTCAAATAACGCCATTCACTTTTGAAAATTCATTGATTTTTAACTAAACTAATGATTTTTTATGTAAAAAACGAATAAAAACATTTTTTTTGTATTTCTAAAACCTGACGTGATAGAGAAAAACCAATTACAGATTCGAATTCAACCAACCAAATTACCCTACGAAAGATATTTGGTTGCTCCAGTCCAAAACCTTGTTGGCTAGTGCAATCATTTTGATAGAGATATATAAATACATGCATTTGAAGTAAAATATCCAACTATAAGTCGATGTCATTTTATTGTAAATTTGTTGATTTGATTTTGTAATTTTTTTTTTAAAGACTATCTAGTCAAAAAATGAATATTGATGGAATTTCTTACCCTGTTCATTAGATTCCAATTGTATCATGGTGGAAGGATAAACGCTATTGATATACAAATTTTGTAACTTCGTAACTTCGTTTGTATTAATTTGGAAAAGAAAATATGAACCCCATGAAACATATATTTTCTTCATCCCTATAACAAGCGGTATTGATACAGCGATGTCCGTCTGTCTGTCTGTTGATATCATGATCACGCCGCCAATAGTTAAGCTGGCTTACTCGCGTTTAGTGAAAATGATTCATTGATATCTTGAGCAGCTTGCTTTTTGAAATCATCCAAATAGGTTCAAGAGGTGCCGTGATTTCAATGAAAACAAATAAGAAAATTATAGTCAGGCTATACCTTGGGGTTAGAGACATTATCTCTTAGCTCCTACTAATTAAAACAGAAAATGAAGAGATTGGACGTGTTTTTTTTAACATCCTGACATATTTTGGCAAAATAATACTTACAAGGAGAGTCGTGGCCCCCAAAAAGCGGATAATTTCATTTTAAAAGTTGCCCGATTTTGATGAAACTTGGCATGCATCTTTTTCTATTCTAAAAAGTATATGTACCAAATATGAAGACTTTTGCTTGGATAGCAAAAATCAATTTGGATTGTATGGGCGGTGGGCGGTGGGCGTGGCTGATTTGGATGAAATTAAAATTTCTTCTTTATTTTAGTCAATATTTTTCAATACTATGACAAAAATTAAATAAATTATAATAATAATATTAAAATTGATATTATTAATATATCAAAGATGCTTAAATATTTTTATTTTAGTATTTTTTTAATTTTTATTTTTTTTATTTTTTTTTTTAAATAAATATTTATATAAATATATATTTTTATTATATATATTCATATTTCAGTTAATATTATGCTTCTACATATCATGTTTATTTTAGTTTTCGAAAATATTCACTGGTTTTATAAAATTTTGACATACATCTGTTGCAAAATTTAAATTTAAACCTATTCATCTTTCGACGGTTGCCCTAAATATGCCCACTTTAATATGCATAAATACATGTGTATGCGTTACTAATATTTTTTTATTCGAATTCATACATTTACGGTGTTTGCAACATTAATGTACAGTGCCACCTCGCATGTCACAACCCTTGATAAACACAACTCCTCGATTATTGTCTGCATTATTGATTCACTTAACATAACTTTTCCAAAGATATCGAAACCTATTTTCCAAAATTTCCTAAAAATTTCAATACTCAGTTAATTGTATTTCTTTTCATGAATCCCATTAAAAGAAATCAACGACTGCGAAAAATAAATGTCTCAATGCTACTAATTCATATAACATATGTCTAGAAGGGAATAGGATAATAGAATATCATTAAAAGTCATTGCGTCTCATTTTTTTTTTTTCACAAAAACAAATTTGCATTTAATTATAAATATTTTATTTAGTTTAATTATCTATTTCAATTAAATTTTGTTTATAAACTTTGATATTTTTATACCCTCCACGCAACTGTGTCCATAAAACATATATTTTCATGACACTTACAAGAACAGAAATTGTGTTAGCAATGACCGCCTATACGTCTGCCAGTGGATATCACGATCACTAACTATACCGGGCTCTTTGTTTTGGCATAAATCATGAATAAACATCCTGAAGAAGTTGCTATTTAAAAGGGTCACGAGATATGAATGAAAATGTGAAAATACTCGTTAAAAAAATAAAACTTTTTAATGTGTTTGTTATTTTTCTTACGACATGTATATGTTGTATTTCTTCTTATTGTCATAGGCGTTGTAGTTGTGGCATTTGCTTCATATTGGTGCATGTGTGGTTATACTGCACGTGTCATATTAGCTTAAGCAAATATTATATGTCAGATATATTTTTTATCGATATACCCATATAATAACGAAAATCGCCAATATGAAAGAAAAAATATAATCCGTAAATAAAATAACTTTTTTTAAGTACCCTTTTTAAAAGAAGTACCTTTTTAAAAAATACACTTTTTTTAAAACAGTACCCTTGTTTTAAAATACGCTTTTTAAAGATATTCTTTCTTAAAAAATTGCCCCTTAAAAAAGCACCTTTTTTAAAAAAATTACCTCTCTTAATAAAAGTAAATTTGTATAAAAAAATTGCCTATTTTTCAAAAATTACCTTTTAAGAAGTAACTTTTTATTAAAAAAAAGTATCTCTATTAATAAACCTAAATTTTTATAAAAAAGTAGCCTATTTTAAAAAATCTGCCGTTTTAAAAAAGTACGCCTTATTTAAAAAGTAATCTTTTTTTAAAAAAATACCCTTTCATTAGTAGTTTGCTCTTCAACGAATAAACATCGTTTTCGTCGCGTCAATCCTCCGCGTAAAGGGAAAAACGTTTCCAGTTTTTTGTTTTGTGAGCCTCATGGTTGTTGCTTGGCATAAAGTTGGGATATGTACCTAAGTTCATGCTTTCTGCAGTAATTCATATTTCATCGAATAAATGTCGTTTTCGTCGTTTCTTTTATTTCCGGTTGAGAGATAACATGTTTCGGTGGTTGTTTGTTGATCCGAGCGATTGCTGATCAGCATGCATTTAGGTTGTGTATCGAAATGCATACTTTCTGGTTATGTTACATAACGGATCGCTTTAAAATTTTTAAGGATTGAAATCAAATGGCTCTCTCTAACCTCAATTGCGAAGGCATACGTTGTGTAGGAATCCACATGTCTTATAACCTGGCATTATGACTAGCTGGAGCTAACGCCAACCTAATGCCGCAAAAAATACCCTTTCTTTAAAAGTACCTTTTTTTAGGAAAGTACTTTTTCTTACAAAATTACCCTTTCTTAAAATACTACCTTATCTTAAAAGTGCCTTTAAAAAAAAGTACCTTTGGTTTTTAAAAAAATCACCTTTAAAAAAAATACCTTTTTTTTAAAAAAATACATTTTCTTAAAAAGGTGCCTTTAGTTTTAAAGTACCTTTTTTTAAAAATGCACCTTTTTAAAAAAGTACTCTTTCTTTAATCTTTTCTTTAAAGTAGCATTGATTTAAAAAAGTACTTCTTCTTAAAAACTTGCTTTTCAAAAAGTACTTCTTTTTAAAAAACCACCTCTCTTAAAAAATTAAATTGAAAAAATTGCCTTTTCTTAAAATACTACCTTATCTGAAAAGTGCCTTTTAAAAAAAGTACCTTTGTTTTTTAAAAAAGTATTTTTTTTTTTTAAATTACCTCTTTTTAAAATGGGGCTTTCAGTTTTAAAGTACCGTTTCTAAAAATGCACCTTTTTAAAACAGTACTCTTTCTTTAATCTTTTCTTTAAAGTACCATTTATTTAAAAAAGTACCTCTTATTTAAAACTTACCTTTCAAAAAGTACTTCTTTTAAAAAAAGCCCTCTCTTAAAAAATGAAATTAAAAAATTACCTTTTCTTAAAATACTACCTTATCTTAAAAGTGTCTTTTCAAAAAAGTACCTTTATTTTTAAAAAAGTACCCCTTTTAAAAAAAATTAACTCTTTTTAAAAAGGTACCTTTAGTTTTGGGTACCTTTTTTTAAAAAGTACTCTTTCTTTAATCTTTTCTTTAAAGTACCACTTATTTAAAAAAGTACCACTTCTTAAAAGCTTACCTTTCAAAAATTACTTCTTTTAAAAAAAGCACCTCTCTTAAAAAATTAAATTAAAAAAACTACATTTTCTTAAAATACTACCTTATCTTAAAAGCGCCTTTTGAAAAAAGTACCTTTGTTTTTTAAAAAAGTAAATTTTTTTAAAAAAATATTTTTTTTTTAAAGGTGCCCTTATTTATTTAAAATAGTACCTCTTCTTAAAAAATTACCTTTCAAGAAAGTACTTCTTTTAAAAATGCACATCTCTTAAAAAGTTAATTTAAAAAAATTACCTTTTCCTAAAATACTAAAATACTTATCTTAAAAGTGACTTTAAAAAAAAGTACCTTTGCTTTTAAAAAAGTTCGATTTTTTTAAAAAAAGCAACTCTTCCTTTAGTTTTGTAGTACCTTTTTTAAAAAAGTACTCTTTCTTTAATCTTTTCTTTAAAGAGCACCATTTATTTCAAAAGGTACCTCTTCTTAAAAACTTACCTTTCAAAAAAGTACCTCTTTTAAAAAAGCGCCTCCCTTAAAAAATTAAATTAAAAAAACTAATTTATAAAAAAAGTGCTCTTTATTTTAAAAAAATAATCTTTTTTTAAAGCGCCATTAATTTAAAAAAGTACCCTTTCCTAAAAAAGTACCCTTTAAAAAAATATTTTGTTTTATAAATGTAGCCCTTTTTTAATAAGTACCTTTTTTTTTAAATATCCTTTTATAAAAGAAGTGCTCTTTATTAAACTCTTTCTTTTAACTCATACTCTGTCTGTCTGTCTGCCATGGGTGGACCCCATTCCCCCTTATCCAATTGATCTGAAACTTGGCCCATAGTCTTGTCGTGACTACAGATTAATTTTGGGGTAGTCACGCACAGTCACGCGTGGTCACGCACAGTCACGGAGTGATCTAAATGTCATTTCCCCTCATCCTATCGATATCAAACTTGGTCCATACACTTGCTGTGATAAAAAGATTAACTTTGACTTAGTCACGCACAGTCACGCACAGTCACGCATGGTCACGCACAGTCACGGAATTATCTAAATGTCATTTATCCGATCGATCTAAAACTTGGTGGATAGACTTGCTGTGAAAAAAGTTTAACTTTAACATAGTCACGCACAGACACCCATAGTCACGCACAGTCACGGAGAGATTAAAACCCCACTTCCCTTCATCCGATGGATCTGAAACTTTGTCCATAGACTTGTTGTGGCCAAAGATTAATTTTAAGATAGTTACACACAGTCAGGCACAGTCACGGAGATATTCAAAACTCATATGCATAAGGAAAGAAAGAGTTTTAATAAAAACTTTGTTTTTATGGGTTAGATTGTTTTAAAGTACCATTTTCTCAAAAAAGTAAATTTTCTTTAAAAAGTACCTTTTCTTTTCTAATAATTTTCTTTTGAAAATAATTGAATACCCGTGTATTTTCAATTTTATGTACATCACTATTTTCCTTTAATTATATTGATATTTAATGCATATTTGCATATTTTTTTTTGGTGTTGATAAAATAAATACAAGAGTCAAAACATTTTTTAAAAAAAATATTTAACTAGTTTGTAGCAATCAATAATATTTTACCCGGCATATCAGTTTTTTGTCTGTATAGAACGACTTTTATTTCTTACTATTTTTATTTTTTTTTTTTTGTATTAAATGTATCCTTAATACAGATAAAAAAAATACTTTATAATTTGCCTTTTTTGATTAATATCTGGTCAATTTTAGCCAAGAATCCTTTGAAATTTTTTAGAATTATCGTATGACTTTTAAAGTCTCAAAGCATTCTTTTAGGGATCAAACTTTGAATATTATAATGTCGGCTTCATTAAATAAAATATTTCATAGGTGTTCTATGAAGTGTTTAGAGAAATTATGAGTATCTACTCTAGTAAGAGAAAAATAATGGTCGTTTCTAGATAGTAATTAATTCTTGCTATGGAAGACACGATCATTTCTTCTTATAACTAGAAATTATAATAGAAGCTGGTGAAAAATAAAAGCAATTAACTTAAAATTTAAGTATCGGCAATAGTACCTTTTAAAGTGATAGCCGTAGCCAAAATTTGATGCAATATTTAGTTTAGGATGCAGGTGGAGGTTATCATATATTCAACACAGCCGAATTTAACACTCTTACTTGTTTATGATAATTTTAATAAAATCGAAAAAATAATTTTTGGTTTTGAAATCGATATATAAAAGAGAATTAGCCTGATTGGCTCTAACACATTTTTAACGGGCTTTCTGCAACAAACAAAAATATTCGCAACTTTCTAAATTTCTATTCATCGTGTTAAGCGAGGTTTCACTGTATGTGACACTTGAATAAAATACATATTTATTTAAAATACATGTAAAAGTAAGAGTACAATGACACCTTAACATAAAAGAAACCTTAAAATAGCTGCTTCGGAATTTAAAAAAATCTGCAAAAAAGAATAATTCTTGTACTTTAGTTGTCAAGTATCCACGTGTACGTTAACTTGACATTACAAAACCATATTCCAACATATTTTTAATACCCTTAAATTTATAAGATATTCCGAAGATACAGTTTTTGGGTTACTTCTAACAATGTTTAATTACGTGAATTTGAAAGCGATTTCTAATTTTCGATATAGTTAGGAAAGAGGATTTACAATATAACCTCGATTATTCGGGATGCGATTAACCGGGAACATCAATTATCCGGAGAAGAATAATCATAACTAAACATTTTTTGTGTTTAATTATTTTTAAGTAAATCAAAATGTGAATAATAGGAAATTGGGGAATCCCAATTGATTGGCTTAAGAATTTTGGCTTAAAAGTATTGAGTGTGATTGAGTGTGTTGAATTATATAAGGGCATCCTTATCAGCGTTAAAAAGACAAAGAAGAGGTTTTAAAAGCGAAAAAAGCCGTATTTTCATAATTTTTTTTTGAAGATAAGAATAATGTTGGGTTATTTATTTCATATACACGTTATAGCATAACATTTGAGGAAACTTTGAAAAAATTTTAAATTAAAAATTTTTATAAATAAGTCCGTGACAGCGAATCTCCGGATGCGTTGTTGTTTTGCGGGAATATCATAACTCGTTACCGGATGATGTGAGATAAAAAAATCGAAATGCGTTCGAAAGCTGATATGTTTCCCGGGGTAATCACGAAGAGTTTTTTAAAATTCGGTGAATTTGTTGTAAAAAAATGGGGAAGAAAATGGAAAATAAAAAGCTCTACGTGGTTACCTGATGATTTATGCATAGAAATAGTGTGTAAAAGAATCAAAAGAATCGGTCAAGTAGATTTTGAGTTATGATGTTCACGGACTTCAAACATGTTATTTGCGAGCAAATCGATTTAAAGTTTTTAAAAACTTATTTATGTACGATATACAGTATGAGGCTGGTAGCTGGAAACACTGTATCCTCGTTAGTTTTTTAGTTTTGCTCCGATTTACTTGAAATTTTGACACAACACTTTCGACATGTTGAACATTCAGAAAAGCCTTGAAGGGAAAAATATGCAACTGATTATATAGCTGAATTGGGTGATGAAACAGGTCTGTTTCTTTGGAAGTGTTTGCCTAAGTTAGACTTGTCATAATGAACACTATATAGATGGACGTAAGACATCAAAGGAGAGACTAACTACAATAGTTTCTGCCAATAGTACACAAAATCGCAAAGCCTTAGTTATTGGAAAAGGTATTCGTCATTTAAAAATTGGTCATGAGCACAGCAAATACTTTTAGAAAACAATAAATTCGTACCAGAAGTGAGAGAGCAGTTTAAGGAAATCGATCTAAAAGACGATTTACGATATACGATGTGTCCGGGTTAAGTGTAGTTTCTTCGCGCACTACGACTAAGTAGATCTACGAGTATTGTGCACCCTTTATCAGTTGTGTCTGCTTTCCTGTTTTTTTTTTTCTTTTAAACCATTATAGCGCTTAGGAACTTAATGATATCCTTCAACGCCAACGTTTTGTATGACTCCCCCCTTATTTTAGATTCGCCAAATAGTGTGTGCCGCTGGCTATTTTGCCAGTATATGTTCCATGTTGCACGTAGAAGTCTTGGATTGGATCTGTTTAAAACTAGGGCATCCCTGCTCCTTTTTCGCTTCGATTCGAGAATTTCTTCGAGTGTTGACGTAGTGTTTGTCTAACTCATCTTTAATGCATCTGTCGATGTTCTCGGTTATGCCTTTTCTGGTGAATCCGAATTGAGGGCTTGGACCAGTGAATGGGTTTTCCGCTCCTCATCGGCTTTCTTAATTCCTACATACCAATTGTGACCTGGCACCCATATAAGCGTCACCTTATTAAGTTCAGCTAGTTTAAAACATAGTTGTGAAATTTTTTCAGGTCTTTGATCCAACCGATGGATCAGGGCACAATATGGACCGTAGTGCCAAAACCAAGGTTCAAAAAATACATACATCAAACACACACTATTCTGTTCTGCAGCCAACACTTATTTTTATTTTCTTATCAATTATGTGTGTTTCTAAATTTTGTACGGTGTCATGATTGTGACTGCGTTTCGTTTTAATATTTCGTTATGTACGGAACATATTTCTATCATGTATTTTTTGTTTCGAACACACATAAACCACACAGATTCGAGTGTAGCTTAATTTTAAGTTCGTGTTCTTGCACGTGTACTGTTAAAAAACAGAACATGTTCTTGTACGCGTACATCTATATATATAAAATTCATTTTCTGTTTGTTTGTTTGTTTGTTTGTTTGTTTGTTTGTTTGTTTGACCGCTATACAAATTTTTATTTTTCAACGGATTTTCCTGAAATTTTGTACACACGATCTCTATACCCCAGGAAAGGTCGCCATATACTTTTTACCGGCCACGCCTACTTTTACGCCCACTTTTTATGTAAAATTCATTTTCTATTTTATTCATATTTGTTCACTATACAAATTTTTATTTGTTAACAGATTTCTCTGAAATTCGGTATACACGATCCGTGCACCCCAGCTAAGGTCGCCATATACTTTTTATCGACCACGCCTACTTTTACGCCCACTTTTTATATACAATTAATTTTCTGCTTTTTGGTATATTTGTTCGGTATACAAATTTTTATTTTTCAACGCATTTCTCTGAAATTTGGTACACACGATCTTTGTACCTCAGGCCAGGTCACCGTGTGATTCTTGAGGCCACACCTACTTTTACGCCCACTTTTTGTATACAATTCGTTTTCTGTTTTTTGGTATATTTGTTTGCTATACAAATTTTTGTTTTTCAACGGAATTCTCTGAAATTTGGTACACACGACCTCTGTACTCCACCTAAGGGCGCCATATGCTTCGTGCCTGCCACGCCTACTTTAACGCCTACTTTTTGTATACAATTCATTTTGTTTTTTGGTATATTTGTTCGCTATACAAATTTTTATTTTTCAACCGATTTCTCTGAAATTTGGTACACACGATCTCTCTCCTCCAGGGAAAGTCGACATATTCTTCGTACCGGTCACGCCTACTATTACGCCCACTTTTTGTATACAATTCATATTCTGTTTTTTGGTACTTTTTTCGCTACACAATTTTTTAACGGATTTCTCTGAAATTTGCTACACACGATCTCTGTACTCCAGAGAGGTCGCCATATGATTCTTGCCGGTCACGCCTACTTCTACGCCCGCTTTTTATACAAAATTAATTTTCTGTTTTTTGTATATTTGTTCACTATAGAAATTTTTATTTTTCAAAGGATGTCTAAAATTTGGTCACACGATCTCTATACTACAGGGAAGGCTTCTTACAGGCCACGCCTACTTTGCGCCAACTTCTATGTATATAAAACTTATTTTTTCCTTTTATTTGTTTCTTTATTTGTTTGCTATAAAAACTTTTATTTTTCAATGGCTTTCTTCGAAATTTAGTACATATTCCAGGGATTTTTACCGACCACGCCTACTTTTACGCCCAATTTTCTTATAAAATTCATATTTTGTTGTGTGGTATATTTCTTGCCTTACAAATTTGTACTTTTCAATGGATTTCTCTGAAATTTGGGTAACACGGAAATAACTACACGGTGAACAAATTCCCCAAACTTAAAAAAAAGGTACCCAAAAGAAATTAACAAATTCTCCATTTTTTTAAAATCGAAATAAAAAATGAACTTACTCCCCAAATTCATTCTTAAATTTTTACATATTTTTATTTAATGAATTTTGTTAAATATTTATTTTAGTAAAATGAGTATTCTTTTCAAAATAAGTTGGCAACAGCTGCGCGGCAGCACAGGTGTGGTTGCCAAACGCGCGGAAGCGGCGCGCGGCGTGCGACCGCGGACTCGTACGCGACGAGTGCGGACGCGACGCGCTCTCAGAACACAGCTCAGCTAAAATATCGCAATGCTCTAAAAAATATGTTTTAGGAATTAAAATAAGTTAACGAGAACTAAGCGGAGGCACGGGTAGTAGCTGCGAGGAAGCGGCGCGAGGCGCGTGGACGCGACGCGCTCGCGGAACACAGCTCAGCTAAAATATCGACCGCGGACTCGGACGCGACGGATGCGCACGCGACGCGCTTTCGGAACACAGCTCAGCTAAAATATCGCAACGCTCTAAAAAATATGTTTTAGGAATTTAAATAAGTTAAAATAAGTTAAACTAAGGCGCGTGGACGCGACGCCCTCGCCGTACACAACTCAGCTAAAATATCGCAATGATCTGAAAAATATATTTTGGCGATTAAAATAAGTTGACAGCAACTGCGCGGCAGCACGGGTATGGCTGCCAAACGCGCGGCGCGCGACCGCTGACTCGGACGCGACGGATGCGCACGCGACGCGCTCTCGGAACACAGCTCAGCTAAAATATCGCAATGCTCTTAAAAATATGTTTTAGGAATTAAAATAAGTTAACGAGAACTAAGCGGCAGCACGGGTAGTAGCTGCGAGGAAGCGGCGCGAGGCGCGCGGATGTGGACGCGGACGCGACGGATGCGGGCGCGACGCGCTCGCGGAACACAGCTTACCAAAAATATCGCAATGATCTGAAAAATATATTTTGGCGATTAAAATAAGTTGACAACAACTGCGCGGCAGCACGGGTCTGCCTGCCAAACGCGCTGAAGCGAACGCGACTCGCTCGCGGAACACAGCTTAGTGAAATGTCGTATGATAAATTTTATATACGTATGTGAAATAATTACCTGTTGATCAAAATAGGCCATACATATACTATAAGCAGTTGCTTAAAGAAACCTTGCGACACAATATTAAACGTCGCATTAGTCTTTCATTTCTGAAACTTGTATTTGACGTCTCTGCTCAATGATGATCACTTATTGAATGAATTAATTAAATTTTTAAAAGTTTTGATTCCTTTAATTTGCGGCCCATTCCGTTATATTTGATGTTTATAAATGAACTGAAAAAAAAAAACTTAAAGCGGTTCCGCAACTTATTTTTGAAGCAATTTTGCTGCAGCATCTTATAAAAAACTTCTAAATTAAAAAACCAAAAAATTTTTAATTGAAATAAAAAATGAATTTACTGCCCATACAAATTTTTGGGGAGAAAGTTCATTTTATTGTGGAATTTGCTAATTGGGGACTAAGTACTCAGCGCCTGGTGAGCACAGTGAACCATTTTTCAAGTCAAAGGCCTTTTCATCCCGGGCAAGACCGGGTAAAAACAGCTAGTCTAAAAATAAAAACATTATCCACTCGCGATCGCAAAAATCTGAAACACCCCTATAATAACGACAACAAATGTTTCAACCAAATTTATTAAAAAAATCTAAAATAATTCATTAGCAGTTATAAAAAAATGAAAATAAGAAGATAATAATAAAAATAAAAAAAAAAAATAAATAAAAATAAAAAGAAAGTAATAAAATAGAAAACAGAGAAATTTTATATGTTGTTTATGACTGAATTTCGTTGTTTTCCGATCGCGAGTGGATAATATTTAAATTTTTAGAAGTACGCGTTCAAGAACATGTTCTGTTTCTTTTAGCAGAACACGTGCAAGAACACGAACTGAAAATAAAGCTACACTCGAATCTGTGTGGTTTATGTGTGTTCGAAACAAAAAATATGTGATAGAAACATTTTCATGTACGAAACGAAATATTAAAACGAAACACAGTCATGATTGTGTTCGGCACCATAAAAAAAATTTAGAATATAATTGATATCAAAATAAAAATATGTGTTGATTAGTCTGAGCTATGTTTGTTTACATATATGTACGAGTTTTTTATTCAGCATGTGTTTTTTTCTGAACTCTGGCCAAAACAAATCACGTCAAACCATAAAGATGAATATAAGAAGACATTTAACATCAGCAAAGCACTGTAAGGTGTTGCTAATGCAGTTCCTTTTCCAGTTTTGAAAAAAGATGAGTGTAATAATTTGCTCTGCACAGATAAGCAAGGTGTGAAAAAAAAATCCATTTCATTTAAAAATGTATTACATTTTATTACAGATATGGAAATAATGGTGACACTCGATAATGTAACATAAATAATGAATACAGCGGACGATTTTACTACTGAGGATACAGAAACTTCGCTCAACTGCGATGGAAATACTCCTCCATTAACTGTTTTGTCCAAAGAAGAAATTATCCGTATGACAAATTCTTGTGATGAACCTGAGCGAGAAATTGCACCTGAAGAATCTATTTTTTTCAAAAATAACTTTGAAAAAAGCAATACACGTATCCAGTACATTGCACGGCTTCTGGGAGGGCCCGTGGTGTTTCGGCATTACAGAACAAGATAAAATTTAAGTTTTCGCATCAAAGAAAAGCTTGTAAAAGAAAATATGAAATTTTAAATGAAGAGACAAACAACATTGATGGATTTTCTTTAAAGAAGTTCCTTAACCTGAAATTCATTTGTATTGTTCACTGCATTCTGGCAAAATTATTCTCTTTTTTGGATACTTTTACCATTGTAACAATACATAAACATTAACACAAAATTGTACCTCAATTAACCAGAAAAACTGATTATCCGGGAAGCTCCCGGTCGCGACCATTCCACAATCGATAACCGCCTAAGTCGACTTAAGAACGATTTGAGTTGTGTACGCTATCGTATGGTACTAACAAAACTATATATTTATGAGAAATCCCCATTTCTCTAACAATGTTTTTATACCATCCACACCAGTGTGCAGAGGGCATAACGTTTCTAATTCCGTTTGTAATAATTAGAAAAAATTCTGGACCCCATAAAATATATATATTTGTGATCCTTGCACCAAGCGGAGTTGATATAGCGATATCCGTGCAATAGGTTCCGAGAATTCAATGAAAAACTAAAAAAAAGTCTTAAAACTACGATATGTCTACGTTGTTCTTGTCAACGATAATGCCCTCAGTAGGATAGCTACGGTGCTCATTTTTAGTGAAAATGATTCACTAACATCCTGAAAAGTTTTTTTTTTTTTAAATCATGAACATGCGATTGCACTGAAAAAATAAAAAAAAAAACTGAAAAATATGATGTTTCTATATGGTTCTTGTTATCGTTGTTATTCTAGATTTTGTATTTTTGTCATAGCCGTACTTGTTGTTGTATTTGTGGTTGTTGTGGTAATATTATAAAAATTCACCAAAATCAAAGGCAAATAATGCTAACTACATAAATATTAATAAAAAAATTAACAATGTAAATTTAACAAAGGTTTTTCTTGGGTAATATGTGTATTTGGGGCAGTGTTGCCATTTTAGCATTTTAGTTGCTAGATTTAGCAACTTTTTTTTGTCGTTTAGCATCCAAAATTTATGAAAAGATATTAGATGCTAACTTAGCATCTTTTATTAATAAACAGTTGCTTTCAGTATCTTTTTTCTGACTTTTTTTTCATTATTTTTGAATATACAATTTTGATTTTAATGGTATTGATATGTTTTAATTTCTGAAAGTGTAATACGTTTCTTTCAACAAATATAACAAAACATTTTGAAATAGAAGAATTGGGCAATTCACAAGAGGTGTTGTATGTCGTATGTAGTATTAAAATACACAATACAATCATTTATTGTGAACACTCAGTTGTATTTTCTTGTTGTAGAACGTTTTCTTTAGAAATTTTCGATCCAACGAGGAGAGGTCGTTTCGTCGCTTCTGTTGTTTCGGACAAGAGAAAACACGTGTCGGTGTTTGCTTTTTGGTCATATGATATACCCTAGAGTTTTAGCTACGTACCTCTTCCATTTTAATTTTGAATAAAAAAAAAAAAATTGTAAAACGTTTTGATTGAGACTAAAGAGCTGTACGCAGCTTGTTAAGGAATCTTAACAGAAAATTTTCATATATTTCTTAAAGAAAAAAAAGCACAAAAGTACCTTTCAGTGCAACACTAGCAATCAGCTGTTTTCTGTCAATTATTAAGAATTATGAAATTGAAAACAAATCAGTTCTTCGGTTCTGCTTTATTTGGCCTGCTAAACGCTTTTTAAGCTCAGTATCAAAATTACCCATCCGCTTCTTGTTTTTCTTTGTCGAATTTTGTTCGTTTTTTGCCATGTTTGGAACTGAAAAATAACTTTTAATTTTTTTTAGCATATTACATTTTGTTTATGCTTACTTCTCCTCTCAAAATTCCGTTCAGAAAGAACGAAAAATTTCATATTCCTGCTCAAAGCCTGGGTTGCCTAACTTAATTTACGTCAAAAAAAGTAGTAAAAACAATACTACTTTTTTAAAAAGCTGCAGACTATCAACAGAAATTTTTTGACAGAAAAATTCCTTAAGCATTTCTGAAGCATTTTTTTATATGGAGTTTTTGATTCCTTAGCAAGCTGCATACAGGCCTTAAAAAAGAAAATTCATACTAAGAATATAAATATTAATTTTTATATAAATAAACTTACCGATGTATTTTCGTCATTTGCATTATTTGCCATTTTTATTTTCTAATTTTTTATGCTGATAAAATTGTATGTACATTTTTTTTGGCTTTTTTATAAAAATTGGCATTCACTAGGGACTGATATGTTATGATACAACATACAACATTTGCAAAACATAGCAAATGAAGTTGCATCGTTTGATCAGATTTTTCAGTGAAAATTTCCAACAAAAATTTTACAATATTTGAAAGTAATACGCGATACAACGATACAATACCGGTTGTGAATTGCCCAAACGTAAACACGAACAACAGTTTTTAATGAATTAAAAAGTCGATTGCCAAAAAATATTATTGTATTAAAAAAATGCCAAAATTTTCAATACAAAACACATTGAACCGGGTAAAAGAACCAATAACCAATATATTAGAAGAGTTTAAATTTATATCATCAGAAACAGAAAAAATTCAAATCCAATGGAGTTATATCACAGAACAATATTGGGATACAACACTGAATACAACCTCTTTATGGATTGAAGTTAACAAAAATTCTATTGGCGAAAATCCATTTAAAGAGTTATTAGTATTTGTGTTGCCTTTATTAATTTTGTCTTTCTCAAAAGCCGGAGTTGAACGTTCGTTTAATTTAATGACTTAAGTTAAAAGCAAACTTTGCAACAGAATAAAATCCGAGTTGTTATGTTCTGTAATACGTATAAAAGAAAGTTTGAAATTGAAAATTGGGTGCAGTTACACTTATAATATACCGAGCGATGTCGTTGATAAAAGTCGATCGTCAGAAAAATACTAGAGCCAAGAAGAACTTGAAGATGAAGACATCACAGAAATATTAGATTCCATAAACCAATTATTGTAATATAATCGTACCTTTTGATAATGTAAATTCTGTTATATTTGTAATTAAAAAAAAAATACCTCTAAAATTAAAAATATTTAATTTAAAATTAAAAAAACTGAATTTGATGTTAAAAAAAATTACAGATGAAATCCAAAATAATTTTAATTAAAATTTAAAAAATATAAATCGAAAGTTATGTTTTATATTAATTTTTCGATTTAAAAACCAAAGAATTTATTAATAAGTATTTAATTTTTCAATACAAAGGTAATGCAATTTGCATCTTTTTTTTAGACTCCAGTACGTTTTAGCATCTTTTTCTTTGCAATTTAGCATCTTTACAATTTCAAATTATGGGAACACTGATTTGGGGTGACAGCGGTTTGTATGAAAAAAAGTTTTGGTCGAATTTTGAGGTGTGCGGGTCGGATTATTGTGATACTGGACCTAAAACTTTAGTGCGCCAAATTTGAGCCAAATCGGACAATGCTTTCAGGACGCGCATTGAGTTCAAATCACAAATACAGTCGAACTTCCATAACTCGAATCATCATTATCCCAAAAAAAACTACTACTTACGGAGACTTCGAGTTACAGAAAAATGTTTGAAAAAAATAATCAATTGCAACCATGTGTTTATAGTTTGAATTTTTTATTTAAAACATGTACTAACTGAAAACTACATACCAAGTTACAATGAAGTAAAATATTTTGAAATTAGTGACTGAAAATTTATTTTTTTTTGTTATTTTCAGTAAAAAATGACTCTAACTTGTTTAAAACCTTATAGTGCTCATCAGTTGTAGTGCCATTCGTATTTAAATATGAATTCAATGTTCGGAAAGAATTTTCTATATCATTTCTGGAAGGCTGATAAATAGTTTCTTCCACCGAACCCTCGCCATCACTCTCCGATCCGCTCAATACTGGATCCTCTGATACAGGATAGTAACGCTCAACAATATCATCATCTGTCGGAAAATCAGTTGTGCAAAGCTCATTATCTACTTCAATATAATCCTGAAGAGTAGCATTACAAGTTATTTTGTTTGCTTTTAACCATGCTTCGTAGTCAGCTTCAATTACGTTTTCATTTTCATCAATATTACTCAAAAAAATTAGAGGCATGTCATCTTCTTCTTCCCATTCAGAATACTGACCAAATCCAGCTTTTTTGAAGCAATTCGCTATGGTTTGTTTACTGACATGAATATCCCAAGCTTTTGTTACATGATTTATACAATCCAATAGTGTAATATCCTGTTTTTCGTTTGCCTCTATGCGCTTTAGTGCTTCTTTTACTATTCTGCTACGATAGAAAACTTTCAAGTTTTGAATTACTCTCTGATCAAGAGGTTGTAATTTAGACGTCATATTCGGTGGAAAAAATGCCAATTCAATGGCATTCAATTTGCTTTGTACGTCTTTTGGATGTGCTGGACAATTATCAATAAACAATAAAATTTTTCGGCCACTACTTTGAAAGTGCTTATCTAATTTTAGAATCCATTCTTCAAAAAGTTGTCCAGTCATCCAGGCCTTGGAGTTTGCTTTATAATCTACGGGTAACCTCTTAACACCACGAAAGCAGCGAGGTTTTGCACTTTTTCCAATCAATAGAATTTTAAGTTTTTCAGAACCATCCATATTTGCTGCCAGCATTAACGTAACACGCTGCTTGCTATTTTTGCCCCCGTGGCATTGCTGGTTTTTAAAAGTTAGGGTTTTATCTGGCAAACATTTTAAAAACAATCCTGTTTCATCCGCATTAAAAACATCCCGTTCGCAGTACTTTTGTATTAAATTCGCCAAAACGTCTTTTTTCCACTTTTCGCAGTCCACTTCATTAACGTCATTACTTTCACCGCACGCTTTTTTATAGCCCACTTCATGTCTAAAATTAAAAAAATTAGTTAAACGTTTCATCAATTAAACGTTTTGCTCAATACCTTTGCTTCCATTTATCAAGCCAACCTGTGCTCGCCCTAAGATTATCATCACCAAAACGCTTTGCGAACTCCATTGCCTTTTCCTTTATTATTCCTCCAGATATAGGCATGTTTTGACTTTTAGCTGCTGTAAAACAATCGAGGACTACTTTGTCGATATTTTTGAATATTGGGGTCTTAACTCGTTTACTATGTAGACGAAATCCAGATCCAAAAGAGTTGATAATTGATTCTCTATTTTTAAAAATTGTTGAGACCGTACTAGCCGGGATACCATATTTATCAGCTGCATCCTTTTTCTTTATTCCACCTTCGACATCTTTTATTAGTTTGTATTTTTCTTCAATTGACAAACATTTTAAAAGACGTTTAGTTGCCATGATAATAAAATAAAATGCGATTTTAACATTTATCATCTAAGGCGAATGACATTTATGCAAAGTATGTACTGATACTTACGCATACAAAAAGAAGCACATGATGTACAAAAAGGGATTTCCCCGAAAAAAAAGCAAGAAAAATATACAAACCAGCTAAACAAGCAAAAGAAAGCAAAATAAACAAACCAAAACAAAAAAGCAAAATCAATAAACCAGTAAACCAAGCAAAAAAATTCGAGTTATAGAATTAGTATGTATGTATTTCGTTCGAGTTATGGAGAACTTCGAGTTGTAGAAGTTCGAGTTACGGAAGAAGAACTGCATGTTATTTATTCTCTCAACGCTACTGCCAACGTAATTAGTTCGAGTTAGAGAAAATTCGAGTTAGAGAAGTTCGAGTTATGGAAGTTCGACTGTATGTAAAAATTATCAAAAAAAAAAAAAAAATTATTTTTCACAAAAATTTTGATATTAATAAATGCGTTTCAATTAAATTAATTAATAAACCATAATCTAGAGTAAATTGTCTTTCTAATAAAGTAACACAATCTATTATCGGTTGAAAACCACCTAAGTTATATCAAGTTCCTCAGGTGATAAATGCGCCGCAGACCACTAGATTAAGAAAATCGATCTCACAATAATTTTGTATTCTCCTGATCCCAAAAGGATCTTACATAAAGTATTTTGCATCTCGTATATTGCTATGCCGTTCTAAATTAATGTCAAAAAGATACGTATTTTTTAACGCGATTTCAAAATCTCCAATTTTACTTTTTCAAAAATTTTGTTCCAGAAATTTACAGAGATCAACGATTGGACTTTAATGTCTTATTAACAAAATATATGTGATAAAAAGGGCTAAATATTGTAGGTATCCTGTTCTTAATTTGGCGAAGGCAGCGTTGTTATTACAGCGGATTTGAAGAAAAATGTGATTTTTCACACTTTTTCAACTTTTAGGCTACATCTTTTTGGTGTTTCCATATTTCAACTATCTTTTGTCAAAATGTTATACTGCTTGATATATGTTCTCAGTCATGCTTATTAAGGGTTAATTGGAGCGCTATAAACTGTCCTTGTTTAAGGGCAAAGGTCAAATTTAAGGAGATTTATATTTTTTTTAAATAATATATCGAATTAATATATATTTATGGAACGATTTCGATAAAACTTGTTGATAATATTTGAAGTATTCTAAAAAATAATATTCTGGACTTATTTCCCGAAATTAACCCGTGGGTTGCTCTTGATGCCAAATTGACTCTTTATGAAAATCTATAAATATTTTCTTCAAGATTTTTTTTTAAATGAAATAAATTTAATGTATTCATAAAATTCCTCAAATTTATTCGTTATTTTATGAAAATATGTAAATTAATTAGTTTTTATATTTAATACAGTATAAACAAAATTGTATATCGAGGGCCTATATTCAAAAAGTGCTATCTATATTAATAATTATTTTAAAGAGAGGGTGTAAAATAATTTATTAATAAGATCTGAAAGTAATAGTAGATTGATTTGCTATAATATCTAGTAAGAAATAGTCGTACTAATCATGTATGATTTTAAAATTAATATTATATTTGACACTTATAGAAGAGAGAACAGTTTGAAATCAAAAACAAGTAAGAAAATTATAGTCGGTCTAGACCGACTATACGATACCCTATACCATGCGTTTGGAAGCCCTATCTCTTAGGCCCAACTAACTGGACATAAAAAATAAGCAAAAACCAAATTTGATTGGGATTTTTATTAATTTTTTTGGCTGCAGATATGAAAAAGTTCATATCGGATGCTATATCTATATGAGGACTAGGTCCAAAAATGGACCGATCCTGACCATGGTTGGTAACGTCTCTTGTATTTTGCAAAAACATATACAAACAAAATTTGAGAAGAATCAGTGCAATATTTTTGTTTTTTAATAGATTTAAGTGAATATCGGGAAGCAGCTCTGTATCGGGCCAAAGGGATCATTTTTGGACTACTCATTAATGGATATAATGAACGCATACAAACCCAATTTGAGTAAGATCTATATGACAATTTGGATCTTATGGCAATTTATGTCGATTTCATAGGGGTAATTTGTATGGGGGCTAGGTCTGAACATGGACCGAATTTCACCAATTTCAATAGCGTTCATTCCATAGCCGATAAAAGCTTATATACCAAATTTCATCAAAATATATTCATATTTGCGACCTGCAGTTTGATTACAAGGTTTACATGGACACACAGACGGACGGACGGACGGACGGACGGACGGACATTGTTAAATCAACTCAAAAAGTGATTCTGATTCGATCGGTATAATTAAAGATGGGTCTGGGTCAAATATTTTTGGTTGTTACAAACAGCAGCACAAAGTCATTATACCCAAACCACATAGTGGTATAGGGTATAATTAATATTGCTGTCAAATATAGATAGCAATTTTTATACCCTATACCACTATGTGGTTTGGGTATAATGACTTTGTGCTGCTGTTTGTAACAACCAAAAATATTTGACCCAGACCCATCTTTAATTATACCGATCGAATCAGAATCACTTTTTGAGTTGATTTAACAATGTCCGTCCGTCCGTCTGTGTGTCCATGTAAACCTTGTAATCAAACTGCAGGTCGCAAATATGAATATATTTTGATGAAATTTGGTATATAAGCTTTTATCGGACATGGGATGAACGCTATTGAAATTGGTGAGAATCGGTCCATGTTCAGACCTAGCCCCCATACAAATTACCCATATGAAATCGACATAAATTGCCATAAGATCCAAATTGTCATATAGATCTTACTCAAATTGGGTTTGTATGCGTTCATTACATCCACTAATGAGTAGTCCAAAAATGATCCCTTTGACCCCATATAGAGCTGCTTCCCGATCTTCAGTTAAATCTATTAAAAAACAAAAATATTGCACTGATTCTTCTCAAATTTTGTTTGTACATATTTTTGCAAAATACAAGAGACTTTACCAAACATGATCAGGATCGGTCCATTTTTGGACCTAGCCCCTTTATAGATATAGCATCCGATATGAACTTCTTCAAAATTTTTTCAAATTTGGTTTTTGCTTATTTTCTATGTCCAGTTAGTTGGGCCTAAGAGATAGGGTTTCTAAACGCATGGTATAGGGTATCGTATAGTCGGTCTAGACCGACTATAATCTTCTTACTTTATATGAATATAATAATTCTGAAAAAAAATTAAAACTAGGACACATTTTGGGACACGCGATTTGTATATGAAAAATTTTAAAAGTTTTTTATTTCAGAAATAAATAAATTAATTTTTAAAAAATAAATAATCTTACAAATAATAATCTTTTTGTAGAGATTGTAAATTTGGATTTTTCGAATGCTGTTGCCTATAATTTTGTACCACCTGTTGCTATGGTATTCTTGAATCAATTTTATCATTGACGACATATATGTTTTGGACAATATTTTTTTCCTTTTGCGTATTCATCTAAAACTTTAGGGTTTTTTTTTTTAAATTCCATTGGAATGTGAAATCTCTTTAAATCTTCTTTTGTATTTTATGAGAATAAATCTTCTAAAATATCAGAACAATCTCTGGATATAAACTTGCTTAAACTTTCCTTCTTAAGTACTTGTTTTTTTTTTGCACAAATTGATCTTCATCATAATTTTCAGGAGTGTTAATAAACATTTTTGCCATTTGTGTTATCATCAATTCTTTCGTAAAAAACAAAAGCCAACACATTCCTCGCTTAGATAACAAAGATGATTTATTATTTTTTAAATGGTTTTGTCGGCAATATTTTGGTTAATATTTTTTTACAAGAATTGTATATCAATTAAAGCTGCTTTCTCCGCTTTATTAGAATCGAACCAGAAAATTGTAAAACAACTTACAATAAAACAAGCCACATCTATTAAACCACTGTTTTCAGTATCAGTAATATCAGGAAACTGATTGTGAAAATTTAAAATATTTAAACAATATATAGTAGGGTGACAGCAATTTTTTTTTAATTATAAGACGTGCACTTTTTTAATATAAGATCTCGATATGCAAATTTGTTTATACTGTATTAAATATAAAAACTAATTTTCATAAAATAACGAATTAATTTGAGGAATTTTATGAATACATTAAATATGTTTTATTAAAAAAAAAATCTTGATGAAGAAAATATTTATAGATTTTGATAAATTCTCAATTTGAAATTTAATTTCAGAAAATAAGTCCAGAATATTATATTTGAGAATTATTAAAATATTATCAACAAGTTCTAACGAAATCCTTCCACAACTATATATTATTTCGATATTTTGTTTTAAAAAAATGTAAATCTCCTTAAATTTGACCTTTGACCTTAAAGAGGGACAGTTTTTAGTGTTTCGATTTAACCCAAGTTTACAAGATTAAGAACGCTTATATCAAGTAATATAATATTTTGACAAAAGATATTTGAAATAAGAAAACGCCAAAAAAAATGTAGCCGAAAATTTGAAAATTTTTCTTCAAATCCGCTGAAATAAAAACGCGGCCCTCGCCAAATTAAGAACAGGATACCTACAATATTTGGCATTTTTAATCACATATGTTTTGCTAATAAGACCTTAAAGTCCGATCGTTGATTTCGGTAAATTTCTTGAACAAAATTTTTGAAAAAGTAAAATTGGAGATTTTGAAATAGTGCTAAAACATACGTTCCGTTTTGACATTAATTTAGATCGCAATAACAATAGACGATATGCAAAATACTTTACATAACATCATTTTGGGATCAAAAGAATGCAAAAATGTTTTTGTTGTAAATTATTTACATCTCTTTAAAAATGTGAGCTCGATTTTCTTAATCAGTTCTGCGGCGTAATTATTGCCTGAGGAACTTGATATAACTTGGCTGTTTTTCAACCGATAATAGATATTGTTAGCTTATTAGAAAGACAATTTACTCAAAATTATTGTTTATTAATTAATTTAATTGAAACGCAATAATTAATATCAAAATTTTTGTGAAACATTATTTTTTTGGAGAAGTTTTACATATAAATCCATATTTGAACTTTGAACTCAATGCGCGTCCAAAAAGCATTGTCTGATTTGGCTCATATTTTGCGCACTAAAGTTTTAGGTCCAGTGTTACCATAATCCGACCCGAACGTCTTGAAATTAAAAAAAAAAAAAAATGGTTGTCACCCTAATGTGAATATAGCTAAAACTTTTTATAGATGGCGCCACAATTTTTGCTTAATTAGATATTATCTAATATCTAACTAGAATTTATAATTTATCTATAATATTAATAGCCTAGGCGATTTCTTGTGACCGATGTTTTCTTCTACCGTTTTATCCCGATTTTGACCAAACGTATATTATTTGAAAGGTATTTCTATTTAGCCGTTTTGCAGATTGACAGCTTTTTAAATTTTTTCCTTTATTTTGAGTCAATTGCATTTAAAGTTGCTACTGACACATACATAAAATTATACATATGCTATTTGTGTTTTATTAAATTTGTTAATGTGTTTGTTAATGACTTTGTAATCTTGATTCACAATAACAATGAACTATAAAAGTGTTGGTTTGTGAATTGGCTAAGTTGAAAAATAAAGCTGCCTAAAAATTGCACTCGAATTTCGAGCATTGGAATCTGCTAGTATAGACTGAGAAGCTTTGCAATACTTATTTCAATTTTAACATGAATGTCAGTGAACATTTTCAATTAGATATCAAACGTAACTATGTTAAAACTGTACACGGGACGACTAACGAAGTATTAACGAGTTTTTTTTTTCTTACATATCAGTTCTACATAATTATATAAAATTATTTACCTACAAAATATTTGTTTGCAATTCTGTATAATTTTTAAAAATCATTTATAATTACGGAACCATTAACAAATTTGTTTACATTTGAAAAATCAACTGACATTTAAAAAAAAAAACTGTAATTCAGAAATCATTAATAGGATTTCAGGAAACATCAATTGCTGATAACAAGACATTAATTTAAATTCAAAAATATCAAATGAAGTTTAGAAAACATCAATTAATACTAGCAAATTCCAGCACTGGAAATCTGTTGCAAATTCTAGGAAATTTTATTATATCATTTAATAAAGACCCTAAAGGTATGTTTCACTATTCAACTCATTTTAAATGAAGAAAACAAACTCAACACAATAACACAAACACATTAATAAATTTAATAAACACACACATAGCATTGTATAATTTTATGTAGGTGTTAGTAGCAATTTTAAATGATCATAACTCCAAAAAAATATTCCAGACGATGAAAATCTGTAAATCTGGGTAACAGCTAAAAGAAATGCTTTTCAAATGATAAATTTTGTGTCAAAATCGGGGTAAAAGTATGAAACTTAAATCGGTCACAAGAAATCGCCTTGCCTATTAATATTATAGATTTAACGATTGCCCACATAAAAATTGTGACATAGATAACGCGCAATAACTTTTAGAATGCTATAAATATGAACACATTGCATACTATTTTTCACAACTATTTTGAATGAGTATTTAAGTTTTTCAGGAAATAACAAATTATTATTTTAAATTTTCGGTATCTCGATTTTTCTGGATTTGTCAATCTGGTAAGTTTTTTATTCTATTTGCAACGCATCGAAAATTAATTTTGCTACCCCATAAAATATACATATATGCTTGCTCGTTAAAATAACTCGTGTTGATATAGCGATGTCCATCTGGCCGTATATCCGTCTGTCCGTCTATCTGTCTGTCTATTGAAATCACGCTCAATCACAAAATAAACCATTTACCTGAGTAAACTTTGTGTTTATCTGAGTCAGATTAGTATTTAAAATGGGATATATCGGACGTCATTGTGCCAATATCTGACCTAAAAAATGCTGAAAACTCAGAGTAATTGTAATTTAATGCCGTTTGCTTTTCTGACAGAAATTGTCGCATTTTATTTCCACTTTTTTCGAAAAGTGTATTTTTATATATATTCTAAATTAAGAGTAACATAATTTTATACATAAATCGAAAGGTCTCAAAGCGCTGTGTTCATAAAATGCAAAAAATATTGATTATTATACTCTTTGAAGTCATGGGGTCAAAATATTAAAAAAAAAATATTCTAGACTATGTTCTCACACTATGACCTGAAAGAAATCAATGGCTAAAATTTTTTGCGATTTACGAGCGCTCGACCTTGACTTAAAAATAAGACTTGGGCTTAAAATGTTTAGACGTTAAATTAGTGGTTAAAAAGAATAATCATAACATCGAATATTTCATTTATGTAGTTTATTTTGAACGACAGTCCATAACGATGAAAGAATTAAGACAAAATTATTCTGACATAGAATATGTAAAAATCAAGTGGGAGTTCCAACAAACCAAAAAAAAAAAAACAAAATAACCCAGTGCTACAATTGCCAAATGTTTGGCAACGGTTCCAACAGGTGCAAGGTTAAAACGTTCTGTGCAAACTGTGCTGGTTCACACAAAACAACCGAATGTAAGGTGCCAACTATCAAATGTGCTAATTGCAATGGCGACCACAAATCATTTTCCGATAATTGCCCAAGTAGGGCTACGTACTTAGAAATAAGACAACGTTTACAACCAACACGGTTTATTCCACGTAATAATAATAGCATCAACCCTATAAATTACAACAGAAATTTTCCTAACACCCTACGTCAAAATGTTCCTAATTATACAGGGGTATGGCAACATAACAACAACAGCAATTTTAACGATAACTCTAGCAATGATTTATTCACCTTAAAAGAAATTAAAAGCTTAACTCTTGAGCTTATTACTAATCTTCGTAATTGCAGAAGTAAGGCAGATCAATTTGAGGTAATAACAAACCTCGCATGTAAATTTCTTTCATAATGGCGAATGTCCTCAAGATTGTTACTTGGAATGCTAGAGGCATTCGCAACAAAAGTTTAGAATTGTTCCAGTTCTTAAAAAACCACAACGTGGATGTATGCTTAGTGTCAGAGACGTGGCTTAATTCAAATATTTCTATAAGGCATAGAAATTTTTTTGTCTATAGAAACGATAGAGATGTCGTAAGAGGAGGCGGCGTTATAATTATTGTTAACAAAACATTCAACACAATTTATTACCAATTATTAATACTTAGTTAATTGAAAATATTGGAGTCAAAATTTTTACTAATATTGGTAGTGTAGACATTTTTTCGTGTTACTTTCCAGGTGGTTCAGTTGGTGTAGACAGAAATAGAAAACAACTTTTTTTTTATCTGATATACGCATGTTGAGTAGCACAATTGAAAGATATATTCTTGGAGGTGATTTTAATAGTAGGCATCGGAAGTGGGGCTGTTTAAGAGCCAACTATTGGGGAAATACCTTAAATGAGAAGCTTACATCATATAACATCAATATTATTTATACTCGTGAACAAACATATGTACTTGCTAGTGCTAACAGACAGGGATCTACTCTAGATTTTTTCCTAACTAATGTATTTAATGTCATTTCTTCTGCAGTTGTTTTGAATAGCCTTAGTTCTGATCACCTAACAGTTCAAATAAATCTCACTAGTGAAATACCAGGTCTACTTTAGTTTTGCTTGACTATAAAAATGCAAATTGGTTATCTTTCCAGAGATACCTTATAAGAAATACTAATATTCCCGATATAAGGGATATTACTTCTAATGATCAAATCGATTTGGCGATTACACAATTTAAGAACCTTATAAATGAGGCCATCGATATAAGCATTCCAAAAAATCACCTTCGTTACAACGGAAATCCTTATCATTGTATTTGAAAATTTGCATACAACAACGAAATGCTTGCCGACGAAACTGGCAACGATATCGTAGCCTGACAGATTTTTATGATACGAAAATCCTCAATAGAAAAATAGGGGAGGAAATGTAAAAACTTAAAAATAAGTATTGGTCCAATTTATTGGTAACTTTGGACACCTTACCAAAATAACGAGAAAAAAAGGTAACACTATACCTATTTTGAAACACAACAACTCTAGATTCACTACAAATGTTGAAAAATGTAATATTATGGCCCAAACTTTTGCATCTAATCACTCAATTTTCCACAATTTAGGTGACACTGACACAAACTAGCAAGTTAATGAATTAGTTCAATCGTTTAGATTAAGTGCTCCTAACTACATATTAATAACTACATCCCAAATTAGTGATGTAATTAAAAAGCTAAAAGCAAGAAAGTCTCTTGGAATTGATGGAGTTAATAATAAATGTCTTAAATATCTTCCAAAAAAATTGCATAAATTTTTAACCGTTATTTTTAACTCATGTTTAAAACAAAGCTAGTTTCCGCTAGATTTCAAGAAAGCAAAAATTATTCCAATTCGAAAGCCGAACAAACGTTCATATAACCCCTCTTCATATCGTCCAATCAGCCTATTGTCGTCTATATGGGTAATTCCATGTCAAATCAACCAATGGGTGTACACTACCTTCTCCAAATTGTATGATTTTTCGTAGGAAGACAGATTATTACAGAACTAAAATAAGTGCAAAGTTTGAGGGCACTGGCACTTCTGTATCCGGAAATATGTGGTCTTGAAAAAGGTCAAAATTTACAAAGTTGTACTTACTTAATTATAATTTTCTTGAAAAGTATTATAGTTACGCAACTCATCAAGGTTGCCTTTGAAAGGTTAATTAATTACCTTTAATTTGATATGCAACATGATTTTTTTTTTGGAAAGGTCCAAGGTCACATCTCTTGACCTATAATTCGGGAGGCTATAGCTGTAAAAACGACAATTTTAAACATCTGAAAAAAATATATGTTTAAGATTGGTTCCTTCCCTAAAGTTCCAAAAAATTTCAGACTGGGGGTATGCTTGGATCCAGAAATATTTATCATAGAGTAAAGGTAGATATTTAAAAAGTCGGTGCTGTTACTGTTACTGTTTATGAATGTGGTTGGTTGTGCTCGTGAGCGTCGGCGGGCTATGCACGCACGCCGCTATTTGTTTCTGGTTCTTTAGCTCTGTACTGTACTCAGTACAGACCTGTGTTAGGGTTGGTTTGACAGTTAATTATGTAAGAGCGAGACAACAGTATAAATGTTGTCGGGTGTGGTTCGTAGTGTCAAATAACTTGGATATAGAGAAATTATTGAAAAACGAGAAGTCAAAGGAAGCTCCACGAAAAAAAAAACAATTCTAAGCACGTTGCTTTAAAAAACCACATGTGTTGCTATAAAATCAATATTTTTAAATAAAACCAAAAGTGTTCCAAGTGATTGTTTTTTGCCTCTGTAAACAATATGTCATTTAATACAATATATTGTTGTAATCCATTTAAAAAAGTTGCTCATGTCCGGAATGCAAGAGGACTTCGAAAAGTTCAGCAATGGATGACTGGAATTAATAATAACATTTCAATATCAAATAAAATATGTGATATATGCAGAAGAGAACTTTATAAATTAAAAGGAAGTGTAAACAATAATATTCAATCTATGAACGAGCCAGAAAACGAGACTTCAGACTCGGAAAGTGAAGCATCAGTTTCGGGGGGTGTTCGAATTTCTAAGTTAAACGAAAGTTTAACATATTTACAAGAATCTCCAATATGTTCGAGAAAAATTCCATTAAAAGGGTATACAACTAGAAAGTTAGAAAAAATAACAACATCAATTAAAACCAACATTTTCCCAAATTCAACACCTTCAACCTCTCACGTATGCCCAGAATCGGAAATAATCGAACAACTAAAAGAAAAGTTTAAATCAATAACTAAAAACAGTGATAAAATTCAACTTTTAACTATTTTACCTAAAAGCTGGACATTGAAAAGAATGGAGGAGGAATTTCAAGTAACAAATTTCATGGCACGAAAGGTAAAAAACTTGGTTGAGAAGAAGGCGTATTGAGTACACCGAATCCAAAACTTGGAAAACGATTGCCATTAGAAATTGTTGATGTGGTGAAAATCTTTTATGAAACTGATGATGTCAGCAGATGTCAACCAGGATGTAAAGACTACGTGTCAATAACAGAAAATGATGTAAAAGTAAAAAAAAAATAAAAGACTTTTACTCGGAAATCTTCGAGAAGTTTATGCTTTATTTAAAGAAAAACATGAAGGGATAACTATTGGAATTTCTAAATTTTGTGAACTTCGGCCAAAAAATGTGGTTCTAGCAGATGCGTCAGGAAGCCATAATGTATGTGTTTGTAAAATACATCAAAATACAAAACTAATGCTCCACGCAATAAACCTGAAAAAATTGACAGAAAATGTGCAGGATTTTGTGCTGGAAACTTATAAAGATTGTTTAAAAAGACTTATATGCAATCCCCCATCACCAAATTGCTACCTTGGCAGATGTAGCATGTGTCCGGATATACAAAATTTTAAAGAGAAACTTGGTGAATTATTATTAGAAAATGAAATGGATGAAATCATATATAAACAGTGGATAAGTGTAGATAGAGACTCCTTGGAAACTATTATTAAAGAAACTGATTCTTTTCTGGATTCTTTATGCGAAAAACTGCAAACACTTCTACCCCATTCATTCGTATCTAAAGAGCAGGGTGCATTTATGGCTCACAAAAAGTCTGCGTTGGAAGAAAATGAGTATTTAGTAATTTGCGACTTCTCCGAAAACGCAACTTTTGTGGTTCAGGATTCTGTGCAAGGCTTTTTATGGAATAATAGCCAGGCCACACTATACCCAACAGCAATTTATTACAAATCAAATGGAAAATTAGAAACTACAAATTTTATAATAATATCAGAGTATCTAATACATAATACCATAATACCATACCATAGCAGTTCATTTATTTCATCGCCACTTAAATGAGTTTTTAAAAAACAAGTTTTTGAAAATACCAAAGAAAATTTTTTATTTTTCGGACGGTTCTTCCGCTCAATTTAAAAATAAAAAAAACTTTGCCAATTTATGCCATCATAGCGAAGATTTTAATTGTTCCGCTGAGTGGCATTTCTTTGCTACCAGTCACGGCAAAGGACCTAGTGATGGTCTTGGGGGAACGGTAAAGCGTGAAGCACGAAGAGCCAGCTTGCAACGTCCATTCGAAGATCAGATAACTACTTCTCTCCACTTGTATAATTGGTGTCAGCAAACTCTTCAGAACTGCAACTTTGCATATTTAACGGAAAAAGAATATGAAGAAGAAGAGAAATTGCTAACTGATAGATTTATAGGATTACGTACAATTCCGGGAACTCAAAAGCAGCACAGCTTCATACCAATTTCAAAAACACAATTACAAGCTAAAATTTATTCCGCTGATAGCAAATTTGTAATTGAAAACATTTATAGTAAAACTAAACAACAACAACAGCATTCATCATAATAATGTCAACAACAACAACAACAACAACATTCATCATAATAATGTCAACAAAAACAACAACAACAACAACAGCATTCATCATAATAATGTCAACAATGCCAACAACAACAACAACAGCATTCATCATAATAATGTCAACAACGCCAACAACGCCAACAACAACAGCATTCATAATAATAATAATTCACTTGTTAAATATCTACCTTTACTCTATGATAAATATTTCTGGATCCAAGCATACCCCCAGTCTGAAATTTTTTGGAACTTTAGGGAAGGAACCAATCTTAAACATATATTTTTTTCAGATTTTTAAAATTGTCGTTTTTACAGCTATAGCCTCCCGAATTATAGGTCAAGAGATGTGACCTTTGACCTTTCCAAAAAAAAAAAATCATGTATATCAAATTAAAGGTAATTAATTAACCTTTCAAATGCGACCTTGATAAGTTGCGTCACTATAATATTAATCAAGAAAATGATAATTAAGTAAGTACAACTTTGTACATTTTTATAGTTTTTCCCGATATTCAAGACCTAATATTTCCGGATCCAGATGCGTCAGTGAACTTAAATTTAGGATTTTTCTTATTTCTCGGATACACTTTAATGCTGCCAAAATTCAGCCAATTTGGAAAAAGTGATGTAAAAAACAGCCATATTTTAAGTTGAGTTCAGATGGTTTAACCCATATGTAAAATTGTCCGTATTTGCAGATGATACAGCAGTATTATGTTCCGATATACTCTCTGAAAACATTATTTCCAACCTTCAAAGGGATTTAGAAAAATTAACAAATTATTTCAATAAGTGGAAAATAACACTCAATCCTGATAAAACGCAGGCTATATATTTTACACGAAAAAGAAAATCTTGTTATATTCCGCAAAGAAACATTATTTTTTTAAACACGGAAGTTCCATGGGAACAAAAAGTAAAATATTTAGGAATAATTCTTGATCCAAAAATGAAATTTAAAGATCATGTACAGTACATAATAAACAAAGTGAATATTCTGACCCGCGTTCTTTATCCTTTTATAAACCGAAACTCTGCTCTAAGTATAGAAAACAAAAGATTAATATTCAAACTAATTTTTCATGCCTTAATATTTTATGCAGCTCCTATGTGGGCTACAAGTGCAGCCTGTCATATTAATAAACTTCAAATCGCACAAAACAAATTACTCAAAATTATATATAATCTTCCATGGTTTTTTCCAACACTAAGGCTTCACACAATTTCGAATATAGATCTTGTTGTTTCTAGGTTAAACAAACTGACTACAAACTTTTATTCCAGATGATTTTGTTCTGAACACCCTTATATTAATGAATTGACACCAGCTTAGCTAGCTTGTAAGTAGATCTTTAAGTGGTTTTTATTAAAATAAAAAAAAGCTTCAAATAGGTTTTTTTAAATTTTGCCTCCAATAGTATTATATGTATATATGTATATAATTTTGTAAATTACTATTAATTATTAAGAAGAAAAAGTACAAAAGCTTGAACAATTTATATATATATATATATATATATTTAAGATGAAAATGTAAATATTATTTAAACAAATAAAGAATTGAACACTCTTACTTTTTTAAAAAGTTACTAGCAGATTTCAGCCGTCGAAATTCTAGGAAATTTTTTTTTTTTTTTTTTTCATAAAATAAAGACCCTAAAGGTATGCTAATCAATTATAGTCAATTCACAAATCAACACAAAAAAAAAACAAACTCATGTTTATTACAAACACATTAATTAACAAATTTAATGAACACACACATAGCATTGTATAATTTTATGTATGTGTTAGTAGCAACTTTATGCAATTTACTCAAAATTAAGTAAAAAATTTAAAAATCTTGCAGATTTACAGATTTTTGAAAAGAAATACCTTTCAAATAATATACGTTTGGTCAACATCGCGATAAAACGGTAGAACTAAACATCATTCACAAGAAAGCGCCTAGCCTATTAATATTATAGATTAATAAAAACATACTGACCTAAGTCGTAATGAAGTCCCATTGGATTTATATAAAAAGTTATTTTTCTCAAAAGCATGATTTTCTTGTGACCACATATATATACTTTTATGTATGCAACTAATCTATATGCAACTGTATCTGAATATCTGAAAGAATGGTTGAACATTACCGATATTTCTTCTTCTTTAGTCCTGGGACAAGCACAAAATTACTGTAGCACAGTGTAAATTTTTGCTGTTGCATTTGTTTTCTTTTAACATATGTCAATTCTATAGCAATTTGATCGATGAATGAAATAGTTAATTGATTTAGGAAATAATTTCATTTACACTCGTCATAGAATTCAATCAAATATCATAAACTCTGACGCAAAAGAATGAGAATGAGATGAGCACGAAATATGATTTATAATATTATTTAGGGTGGATTCACTCAGCTGTACATTTGGGTAGATATACATATATATACTATATATGTATGTTTTTTTCCCTATTATAAATATGTATGTGTGCATACGAAATTTCTTTTGTACTCATATGTGTACACTAGGGCGTTACACTTAAGATGTTTTCATATTTTTGAAATCTGAATTCTTGTATTCCAAAGATTTTTTAAGAACTTTTCTTGTGCTTAAGAGGCAGGTCGCTGAAATTAATTTTAAATAAAGGGATACGAAAAATGATTTTTATTATTTTTTTCAGAGCGTTTTTTTAAGCAAAATCAGATAAGTAGCAGCATCAGTGACCTCGTGCCAATCTCCCAAAAAAATTTAAAATAACTCTTAAAAATATTTTGAGCTAAGTTGTTAAAAAAATTTTTTTAAGTGGAACGCCCTAGTGTGCACAAGTAGGTGTAGAATAAATTTAAGTAACTATCTGAAAGCTTTATTATTATTTAATATTTTGTTGCAGGTTCGATTAATCTAAATACAAAATCGAATAATGTTGAATATTAAAAGTTAACATGCGAGTATAAATACAATTACATATAAAGTAATAAATTGATGAGAAGTTTATATAATTCTTAATCAGTTACATTCATAACAACTAACTATTGTTGTAGAATATACAAAATTTAATTTATTATTGTTTTTTATTTGTATTGAAGGAAAAACTATTACCGCTGAAATTATTTTCATAAAAGATTAGCAAAATAAACTTAAATCATTTTACATAAAAAGTAGAACTCTAAAAATGTCATCGTAAGTTTGCATACACTTTGCGTGAACAAATATAACAGTAATAATAAACAAGTAAGAAAATTATATTCGGTCTAGGCCGATTATACGATATCCTATACTATGCATTTAGCGGCCCTCTCTCTTAGGCACAACTAATTGGATATAGAAAATAAGCATAAACCACATTTGAGTGGCATTGTTATTATTATTTTTTCCTTTCAATATGAAAAATTTCATATCGGATGCTATATTTATATGGGGACTAGGTCGAAAAATGAAAGATTGTGAAGTTAGCGACGTTTTTCAAAATTAATTTAATTTTCTCATATAGTAGTATAAAAAAATTTCATATGTTTTTTTTAAAACGATATTTCTTAAAAACGTCACTAACGATTTTCATATTTTTAATCTTTTTGTAAACTAGTAGCCCCAATCTATAAACTCTCATATAGGGCTAAGCCCCTCCTCGAACCATTTCGTCCAATTTTGCCATTTAATTTTCTCATATAGTAGTATAAAAAAATTTCATATGTTTTTTTTAAAACGATATTTCGTACTTTGATCTTTTCGTCAAATTCAATTTATTTTTATTTTTTTTATAATTTACTAGTCCTAATCTACAAATGCCACTATCTGGCTAAACCCCTCAACTTATTTGTAAAACGTATTAAATAATAGTTCAACATTCTCTATATACTGCATAACATTTTGTAGAACGTATTTAACTTTCGTAGTTATCTTCACAAAAATTCTGTTAATTTAACAGTCTCTGTCAAGTTTTTAACATTTTTGAAAAACGTAGTTAACTTTCGTCGCTAACTTCACACCCTTGAAAAATGGAGCGATCCTGACCATATTAGGTAAAGTCACTTATTTTTTTGCAAAAACATATACAATCCATTTTCGAGAAAAATCTGTGCAATATTTTTGTTTTTTGATAGATTTAAGTGAAGATCGGGAAGCAGCTTTATATGGGGGCTATCACTAAGAATTGTCATATAAGGTTTATTTTTGAACTACTGATTAATGGGTGTAATAAACACACACAAACCTAATTTGACCGAGATCTATATGATAATTTGGAACATATGGAAATTTAAGTGGATTTCATAGGTGTCATTTGTATGGGGACTATGTCTGAACACGCACCGATTTTTCAATAGCGTTCATGCTATCGCTGATACCAAATTTCGTCGAAATATATTCACATTTTCGACATCGCTAAATCGACTCTGAAAGTGGTTCTAAGTCGATCGGTATAATAAAAAGTGGGTCTAGGTCAAATATCTTTGGTAGTTACAAACATCAGCACAAAGTCATTATAACCTGACCACATAGTGGTATAGGGTATAACCTGAAAAGTCTTGAGACTTTGTCTGAGTTCATAAGTGATTAATGTGAAAAGTCGGAAAAAATGGGCGGGATCGTCCCCATAAAAATTAAATATTTAATATCATATAACTGGAGTCCTGTAATAGAAAACGCCTTGGGGCTTTCTCTGAGTTCATAAGTTATTAATGTGAGTAGTTGCCCAAAAATGGGCGGGATCAGACAAATGGGCGTGGCACCTGCTACACAAAAATTATAGTCTTGAAACTTTTGACAAGCACATTAGTTATCAATGTGAGTTGTCGTGGAAAATATGGGCGGGATCGCAAAAATCAAAAATCAAAACAAGTAAGAAAATTATAGTCGGTCTAGACCGACTATATGATACCCTATACCATGCGTTTAGAAACCCTATCTCTTAGGCCCAACTAACTGCACATAGAAAATAAGCAAAAACCAAATTTGAGTGGAATTTTTATTAATTTTTTTGGCTGCAGATATGAAAAAGTTCATATCGGATGCTATATCTATATGGGGACTAGGTCCAAAAATGGACCAATCCTGATTATGTTTGGTAAAGTCTCTTGTATTTTGCAAAAATATATACATACAAAATTTGAGAAGAATCAGTGCAATATTTTTGTTTTTAATAGATTTAAGTGAAGATCGGGAAGCAGTCTATATGGGGCCAAAGGGATCATTTTTGGACTACTCATTAATGTATGTAATGAACGCATACAAACCCAATTTGAGTAAGATCTATATGACAATTTGGATCTTATGGCAATTTATGTCGATTTCATAGGGGTAATTTGTATGGGGGCTAGGTCTGAACATGGACCGATGCTCACCAATTGCAATAGCGTTCATTCCATAGCCGATAAAAGCTTATATACCAAATTTCATCAAAGTATATTCATATTTGCGACCTGCAGTTTGATTACAAGCTTTACATGGACACACAGACGGACGGACGGACGGACGGACGGACATTGTTAAATCAACTCAGAAAGTGATTCTGATTCGATCGGTATAATTAAAGATGTGTCTAGGTCAAATATTTTTGGTTGTTACAAACAGCAGCACAAAGTCATTACTCCCAAACCACATATTGGTATAGGGTATAAAAAAGAAAAATCTCCAAAATGAAAGGGCACAAAAAACAAAAAACATCAAAGTCAAAAACCGCCAAATCCGAAAATCGCGATTAACAAAAAACGATAATTGCCAGAACTGAAAAACGCGAATACCGAAAATTAAAAAATAATCGCCAAAAAACAAAAATCGTCAAAACCAAAAATCACATGTAAAAAAATCGACAAAACCGAAAATCACGAAAAAAAAATCGCGAAAATCAAAAGTCGCCTATATCAAAATATGCACCAAAACCGAAAATCGCGAATAACAAAAATCGCCAAAATCGGAAATCGCGAATAACAATAATCGCCAAAACCAAACATCGAAAAAACAAAAATCGCAAAAACCAATAATCGCCAAAGTCAAAAAACGGCAAAATCGAAAATCGCCAAAATCGAAAATCGCCAAAATCTAAAATTGCAAAAGCAAAAATCGACAAATTCAAAAATTGTCAAAAATAAATAAAATTGTTTTCTACAAAATGTATTCCCTGTTATTTATTTCGTTACGATGGGTGTAGCGGAGCTCATGGGGTTACAATATATATATGTATATATGTAACACTGTATATTAGGTCGAGTCGATTTAAAAAGTGACAAGGAAAATCGTATTCTAGGGATCAAAATAAGAAACTTTGCCCGAGGAACCATACCTCTAAAACGAATGGTCTTTTCCCGACTTTTACCCTGTCTGTCTGTCTGTCTTTGACCCATTTAGAGTGTCCCAATCGAGTCTAAATGTATGATTTGATTGACCCCCACTAACTTTGGAGGGCCGACCCACCCATGCCAGTGGCACACCCCCTGGAACCTCCAGGGGAGTTCGCCATGCAAACATTTCAAAAAGTCACCATTTTTTGTTTAGAATTGGGCTGACTATGTTTTAGTCCAGTGTCACAACAATCCGACCCGCACGTCTTCAAATTCAAAAAAAATGGCTGTCACCCTACTATATATATATGGGGACTAGATCAAAAAATGGACCGATCCTGACCATATTTGGTAAGGTCACTTATTTGGATATTATGGCAATTTAAGTCCATCTCATAAGGGTCATTTGTATGACGACTAGGTCTGAACATGGAACGATTTTCACCAATTTCAATTTCAATTTCTTATGTACTAAATTTCATCGAAATATATTAATATGTGCGACTTTTAGTTTGATTGTAAGGTTTACATGGACACACAGACAGACGGACGAACGGATAGACGGACATCACTAAATCCACTGAGAAAGTGATTCTGAGTCGGTAGGTATAATATAGGTCAAATATTCTTGATAGTTACAAACATCAGCACAAAGTCTTATACCCTGACCAGATAGTGGTATATGGTGTAAATATACAATTTTTAAAAATCCATCATTGTTTTTTATAAAAATAAAAACAATATAAATGGTCCGCCATCTAACTTTTTTTTTTCAACTAGTGCTTATTTCGTGAATGGTAACACTTAGCTCACGTCTGATTTGACAGATAATTAGTTTTATCCTTCCGCTGAACGAATATGGTTGTGTATACGCTTGAACAACGCTGGGAAATATTGCGACATGACTTTGAAAATCATGGTAATGTTGCAGAATGTGTGCGAAAATTGCGTACGGATTTTGGAAGAAGAGAAGCACCGTCAGCTCCGTATGTTCGTTATCTTGTGAAAAAAGTGAAAGAAACTGGCATCCTCATCGATAAACCAAAGCGTGAAAAGCCAAAAACAGTGCGTACACCCGAGAATATTGCTGCTGTGGCAGAAAGTGTGCGTGAAGCGCAATCAACATTAATTCACGGTCGTTCTCAAGAATTGAACATTTCGGAGGCATCATTGAGACGAATTTTGCATAAAGACCTTGGTATGACGCCATACAAAGTCCAATTGGTTCAGGAGTTGGAGCCAACTGTCCATCCAATGCGTTTTCGCTTCGCTAAGTGGGCCTGCGATCGACTTACAGAAGATGCCGATTTTGCCAAAAAAAAAATCATCTTTTCAGATGAAGCTCATTTTGATCTTGGCGGGTATGTAAACAAGCAAAATTGTCGCATTTGGGGCACAGAAGACCCGCACGCATACATTGAAAATCCGATACACCCAAAACGAGTCACTGTTTGGTGCGGATTTTGGTCCAGAGGCATAATTGGGCCATTTTTCTTCCAAAATGAGCAAGGAATGGCCGTTACAGTCAATGGCGATCATTATCGGGCCATGGTGAACGAATTTTTGTTCACAAAAATTGAAGAGGAGGATATTGGTAACATTTGGTTTCAACAGGACGGCGCTACGTGGCAAACAGCCGAAGCTACACTCGATGTTTTGCGCCCTGTTTTTGAAGATCGCATTGTATATTTTCCCCACCTCGGAGCTGCGATTTGACACCGTTGGACTATTATTTGTGGGGTTCCCTCAAAGATAAGTGTTACGCCAACAAGCCAGAGACAATTGACGCTTTAAAGGACAATATTCGTGAAGCCATTGGTGAAATACAGCTGCACACAATCGATAATGTGCTTAAAAATTGGACCGATCGTGTAGGCTACTGCATGGCCAGCCGAGGCAGCCATTTGAATGAAATTATATTCCATTATTAACCGGAAGGAATGTACTTTCAAATAAAAAAAGAAATTTGAGATTCAGTAGTTTTTTTTTATAGCATTTTCAAAAAAAAAAAGTTATTTGGCGGACCCTTTATAATAAATACTAGTAACATCAATTAACTTTAAATCTAAGTTGTATTAGAACTTAAAGGTTAATTAATGATAACGGTAATAAAATGGTAACCGTACCCAACAGTTGTTATAATATTAAGCTTAAGACATAGGTGGAGGGTATGAAACATTCGGAACATCCGAATTTAACACTCTGGTTATTTTTTTTTTGTGAAGTAGAGACTTCACATTCGTCTTCGGCTAAAAAAAATGCAATGGAGTCCTAAGTTTGGACTTGGCCTAAAAAAGTATGGTCCCTCGGGCAGTATAAGTAAGCTATGAAAACGTAATAAAATCTCTTAAAAATTTGTTACCAGTATGGCTGGTAGCTTATCATACATTTATTAACTTGCTTTATAAGCTCACTTTCCTGGCTGTTCGATACCAGAGAACTGCAACGAGTGATTGCAAAAAAGTTGATACGTAATCAACACCCGAATAAACAGTCATTTGCATTTAATTTACTCAATTAAATTTATGCGCTGTTGATTTTAGATCAATCAAACCATGTGCTTCTTGTTGCGTCTGTGATTTTAATCATTTGTCAATTTCTTACCAATCATTTTGGATGTTTGTTTGTTTGGCTCAGACGCGATTATGAATAAACGATGAATAATAAATTACAAAAAGCAAACATGATGCGTATGCATTTATTCATGATTCCATTATGAGTTTATTCATGTAAAAACCCCTAAATCAATATTTCCTTTCATATTTCATTTTTTGTTTTTACATAAATCTAAGAAGAAAGCAAGAATAATCTTAAAAAAATACAATTCATATTTCATTGTTTGTTCATCCACAGACCGAAATATACATATAAATAAATTGTATTAAATGATAAATACATTTTGATAAGTATGCATTTTTGAAGTATGAGTGCAGATATAAAAAACTGTCTGCAGATGTTGTCCCAAAGTCGGTTTCTCTTCTCGGTTAAGAGAAAAGCTCGTTCAGCGACTGCAGTATTGCAGGAATTCAATGAACTTACAACGCAAGTTTAGATATACATATGTGGCTAATACTTTTTATTTAGTTTCCATCGAAATCATCACATATTTTAATGTTTTCCTTACAATATCTATCCACCTCATCTGTAGGTATTTTTATAGTGTTCAATACTGTTTTTTTTCCTAAATAAATCTGAGAAAAAGAGTTAACATCTTATAATGCATGCGAGTCGTATGGGTGCTGCTTTCAGTAAATGAAAATTGCGAAACAGTATCAGAAAAAGAAGTACATGAACTGTCCGGAGTAGAATTGGATTTATCTAAATTACCAATTAGGGAAATGCAAAAAGTCTTAATATCACTTAGTTCGGTTCTGAGTTGCCACGAATTCAAATTTTGAACCCAAGTTTACTCAACGTTATCCAGAATGTTTTCTTTTAATGACAAGAAAATTGCTCACACATTTGCTTAATTCTTTGAATTGACGGTAAAACGATGGTAAAACAAAGAGAAAAAGCTTCAAAGTTGCAATGTCTCAAATAAAATTTGAAAATATCCGCAGAAACCAAACCAACCAACCAAAGTGTTGAAATATCTATATATTAATATGTGAAGGTAAATTTTTAGTTCCCTTTTTAAGCAATATGCGGGCACGGAGGTGTGCGAAAATTGGCATAGTTATATTTCATATGGAGGAGAAGCTGAGAAATATAAAATTTATGTTTAATCTGTCTTAAAAATATGTTAAATTAAATAAAATATTTATAATAATTCGTTACACCCTGTTAATGCGAATGATTTAAATTATATACCAGTGCTCTGTGTTGAATTGTGAATTGCTAAAATTGATTAACATACCTTTAGGCTCATTTAAATATTAATAAATTTTTTATATATATGATTAAAAAAACATTGGAAGACAAAAATTAAATGAAAAAAATAATATTTCTTAGAATTTGCACTCGAATTTGGAGTGCTGGGCTATACTAGTTTATTATTAATAGCACAAGGGAACAAGGTTTTTGTTGATTAAGAACTGAATGTTGTTTTTGAGGTTATTTGGGATGCTGAATCCAAATCTGCACTGGTTTTTTTCTATCAGCTCGACTTTTCGCGATGTACTGTTAAGTCCAAAACTAAGGCACTTCCACTAAATATATTGGAATAACTTGAAAACGGTTCACCACATTCAGCTAAAATTATCCAAAACTCGTCAATAATATTATCTTTAAGCCGTGCTTAGATTGGTTTTAAATTTGGCCAGAAGTTTCAGAGATATCGTTGAAGTTTTGGAAAAAAAAGAAAATTTTTTTAAAAGCCAATAATACGATTAGTACCCATAACTTAAAAATTCGAGCTGATGGAGAAAAATGGAAATCAGCTACCTGAAATAAACGCCCTGGTAAGTGAGTAGGTAGCGTGCTCGCCTATCATGCGGGGGTCGTGGGTTCGGTTCCCACCAGAGGCTTTGGTCTGTCGCTGCAAAAAAAAAAAAAAAAAAAAAACTACTTCCTCTTTCCTCCTTAACCTATTTTCCTGAGATCACCACAATGCACTGCATCTGTAGGGGGCATCCCCTGAGTGTTGATTAATTAAAAAAAAAAAAAAAAATAATAATATAAAGTAAAAAATTGCAATAAAGTTCCAGTCAACGCCAAAAAAGTTCAATTTTGTTCTCTTGTGTAATCGTTGACTTTCTAAATTTTCCTTGAGTATCTCGTTAATTTGGAACCAATTGTCTGCTTCTGTCTTAAGCATAGAAGCATGGGAATTCTAACATAGGGGACATTAATTTTTTAGAAAAGTTTTTAACTCGTGCTGCAAATTCTGTCAGCTATGCGGTTTCCTTAAAGGAGTGTTCCAAGAAGTTTGCAAACAAATGTCTGCTGTAATTTAAACGAATGTTATTTTGCAAGGCTTTCACAAAGTTTGATTGTCTGTCTCTTACGAATTTACAGTACTTTTCGCTTATAGTCCATTCCGCTTAAAGGCCAAAAATGGATGTAAGCCAAAATTGTCATATTCACTTGCAGGTTTTTTGAAATTCATATTATTTGCTATAATGTTCAGTTCGTGTATAGTACGTTTTCGTTTAAAAACCACGTTTTCTTTGCGTGCGTGACTGATGTTGTATGGAGAAAAAATCGCACATAGTTCACTATGTTTTTTTTCTTAATATTTTTTTTACAAGCTGGCAACCCTTTTTACATTTCTTTCAACTTTTACATATGTAAAAATTTGGTGTTGATAAAATTTAAATTATTAAAAGATTACGAACAAATTTTAATGAAATGTGGACAACTGAGCGCTGAATATATAAAATAATAAAAAATAGGGCCAAAATCAAAAGTGTCGAATTCTTACAATTTAAAATCATGGCGTCAAGTAAGAGGGGATCGCTCTGATATTGAAAAGGTGCTTCTTATATGGTTCAATGAAACGCAGTGGTAACTGGCCTGATGCTTTTTAGTAAAGCAAAATAACTTACAGAGAATTAAAAAAGGATTTTGAGCCAAATACATCATGGCTATTCTGTTGGAAGAAACGCAACAGAATATGTGTCAGAAAAATCAGTGGGGAATCGAAGGACAGTGGAGCCTCGAACTTTAGAGAGAATTAATTAGCTCAACGAATATACACCAGAATGTATTTTTAATGGGGACGAAAGTGGATTTTACTATGATGCATTATCAAACATAGATAATCGTTAAGAAGCAGATATGTGCTATTGAGAGAGGAAAAACCATTCGTGAAAATATTATATCAATATTCATATTGGATGCTTTCAATTGCTAAAGCGGCTTCCTCCTCCTTCCTGAGGAGGAAGATTGTGCAAGCGAAGATTTGTTTTTTTCCTCAGAATACCTTTATTATAATGACCAGCTTATTTGTCGTGGAATCTTGTGTGATGCTGATATTTTGGACGATATGGCTCCGGACAAATCTGATGGAAAATATCTTAATATTGATGATGATTCTGGTGCTGAAGTTTTTCATTCCCAACAAACAAAAATTGCTTCAAAAGACGGTTTGAGTTCCGTTGATATGATAAGAATATTTTGTTCGGACACCGAAATTGTACAAAACTTTATTTTGGAAAAAATAGAAGCATTTATTGTAAAAGCTTCTGCTAGGCGATTTCTTGTGACCGATGTTTTGTTCTACCGTTTTATCCCGATTTTGACCAAACGTATATTATTTGAAAGGTATTTCTTTTTAGGTGTTCACCAGATTTACAGATTTTGAAATTTTTTCCTTTATTTTGAGTAAATTGAATTTAAAGTTGCTACTAAAAAAAATTATACAATGCTATGTGTGTGTTTGTTAAATTTGTTAATGTGTTTGTAATAAAAATGAGTTTGTTTTTTATGTTGATTTGTGAATTGGTTAAAATTGTAAAGCATACCTTTAGGGTCTTTATATAATGAAAAAAAAAAATAAAAAAATTACCTAGAATTTGCACTCGAATTCCGAGGGCTGGAATCTGCTGGTTTATTGTAAAAGCTTCTGTTAAAAAACAACCTAAGATTACAGAATTCTTTTAAAAGCGTTCAACATTTTGCAAATTATAGTTCATATAGAATCTATGAAATTGATATCTAAGTTGTGTTTGCTTTAGTCATTGAAAGACTTAAAGAGATTCTCATACTTAAAGCATTTGCAATCATTAATAATAAATGTTTTTGTTTTAACTATTGATTTAATTTAAGTCCATATTTGATTGTGTTTTAAACAAACTTTTATTTTGTTTATAACAAGTGCTTTTAATGAAGAAACTCTTTTCTGTATGGTCCAAAATGTGAATTATATTAGTATTCGCTTATAATCGATAAAGTGGCTTATAAAAAAAATCGGTTATAGTCAAAATTCGCTTAGTTGTGAATTTATAGTTGTGAACTATAAGCGAAAAGTACTGTAATTGCTTTCATATTATTTACTCCAAACTCACAAAACAAATATTCAACTTGCTCCAAATGTTAGCAACAGATGAACGATGTCATATAATTTAAAAAAAATTTTTTGCTAGTGCAATGTAACTCCCAAAAAGATTCTGGTCATGTCATTTAAATATCTGTCCCTTGAAAATGACTCCTAAATTGTTTCAGTTAATATGCGCCATATTACACTTCACGCCTTGTGTCGTCGATGCGACATTCTTTCTTTAAAAAGTTGTTAGGTGTTAGCTTGTGTTTTTAACTAAATGGAACTAAAACTTTTAGTGTATGATGAAATCATAAAAAAAGTGATTTCTGTTTGGTACTAATCTAAATGACAACGGAAAACATGATGGCTTTTATCAATTTCTTAAAGCTGAAAAAAGTTCCGTCAAATTACATGACCTAGTATTTTTGGGTCATTTGGGTTTGCGAGTTTTTATTTGATTTTTAATTTATATAAAAATAATTTAATACTTAAATTAATACATATAACAACTTGTCGAAAAAATCTGAAAAAAAAAAAAAAAACGTCATGTAAACACGCTTGAAATGTTCAATTGATTTCCGGCACCAATGAGCCTGTTATACTCTCCGTGCAGAGGAAAAAAATAATTACTATTTAATAAAATACTTCTATAAAATTGGAATAAATATAAAGAAGAGCAATTAGGGATCTACTCAGTAGATAGTATAATGTATTATTATTATTTATTTATATGTAACGGGTGATTTTTTTGAGGTTAGGATTTTCATGCATTAGTATTTGACAGATCACGTGGGATTTCAGACATGGTGTCAAAGAGAAAGATGCTCAGTATGCTTTGACATTTCATCATGAATAGACTTACTAACGAGCAACGCTTGCAAATCATTGAATTTTATTACCAAAATCAGTGTTCGGTTCGAAATGTGTTTCGCGCTTTACGTCCGATTTATGGTCTACATAATCGACCAAGTGAGCAAACAATTAATGCGATTGTGACCAAGTTTCGCACTCAGTTTACTTTATTGGACATTAAACCAACCACACGAATGCGTACAGTGCGTACAGAAGAGAATATTGCGTCTGTTTCTGAGAGTGTTACTGAAGACCGTGAAATGTCGATTCGTCGCCGTTCGCAGCAATTGGGTTTGTGTTATTCGACCACATGGAAGATTTTACGCAAAGATCTTGGTGTAAAACCGTATAAAATACAGCTCGTGCAAGAACTGAAGCCGAACGATCTGCCACAACGTCTAATTTTCAGTGAATGGGCCCTAGAAAAGTTGGCAGAAAATCCGCTTTTTTATCGACAAATTTTGTTCAGCGATGAGGCTCATTTCTGGTTGAATGGCTTCGTAAATAAGCAAAATTGCCGTATTTGGAGTGAAGAGCAACCAGAAGCCGTTCAAGAACTGCCCATGCATCCCGAAAAATGCACTGTTTGGTGTGGTTTGTACGCTGGTGGAATCATTGGACCGTATTTTTTCAAAGATGCTGTTGGACGCAACGTTACGGTGAATGGCGATCGCTATCGTTCGATGCTAACAAACTTTTTGTTGCCAAAAATGGAAGAACTGAACTTGGTTGACATGTGGTTTCAACAAGATGGCGCTACATGCCACACAGCTCGCGATTCTATGGCCATTTTGAGGGAAAACTTCGGAGAACAATTCATCTCAAGAAATGGACCGGTAAGTTGGCCACCAAGATCATGCGATTTGACGCCTTTAGACTATTTTTTGTGGGGCTACGTCAAGTCTAAAGTCTACAGAAATAAGCCAGCAACTATTCCCGCTTTGGAAGACAACATTTCCGAAGAAATTCGGGCTATTCCGGCCGAAATGCTCGAAAAAGTTGCCCAAAATTGGACTTTCCGAATGGACCACGTAAGACGCAGCCGCGGTCAACATTTAAATGAAATTATCTTCAAAAAGTAAATGTCATGGACCAATCTAACGTTTCAAATAAAGAACCGATGAGATTTTGCAAATTTTATGCGTTTTTTTTTTAAAAAAAGTTATCAAGCTCTTAACAAATCACCCGTTATTATAATATATAGTTAAGTTAAGAAAACACGCTAAAGAAACAAGAGTAAAAGGTAAAAAAAATAAGTATTAAAACTAGAAGATCCCAGCCCTCGAAACTCGAATGCAAATTCTAGGAAATTTTATTTTTTCATTTAATAAATTATTCTATAAGACCCTAAAGGTGTGCTACTAAATTTTAGCCAATTCACAATTCAACACTTTTTGTTGCCGTTATTGTCGTTATTGGTTTATATCTACATATGTCCAAAATTATTTTTCAATTCAACACATGGCTTTTTTGCAATAAACACACACACAGCATTGTATAATTTTATGTATGTATTAGTAGCAACTTTAAATGCAGTTTACTCCAAAAAAATTTAAAAAATTTCAAAATCTGTAAATCTGGTAGACAGCTAGGGGGAAAATAGGATTCAAACTGACAAACATACATCGGTCAAAATATATCGCCTTACCTATTAATGTTATAGATAATAGTTAAAGACGTTTGATAATATACCAAATTTTTAAAATGGACTAAAACGAATAAATTAATATATCTAGATTTATAATCTTGAAAGTTTGTGAAATGTTAATAGCCAAGAAAAAGACGGGAGGCATGTTAACGGTAATAATAAAGATTGCTCGTAATCTATTGAGAACAATAATTCCATTTTACCGCTAACAAATTATCGTTACTAAAATAGTCTAAAATGGCGTTACCTCTACACTGTAAAGTTTACATTCATTCGTTTCGATACTCAAGATTTGAATCCTGCAAAAGCTGCTACAGCCGCATACAAAAAACAAGTACGATTTAAAATTTGTTTGTGCCAAATCTTCGGTACCCTTCACCCGCATTCTAAACACAATATTATAAATTATGTTATATATTATAAATTAAAAATTAAAAATTAAAAATAAAAAATTAAAAATTCAAAATTCAAAATTCAAAATTCAAAATTCAAAATTCAAAATTCAAAATTAAAAATTAAAAATTAAAAATTAAAAATTAAAAAAAAAAATTAAAAATTCAAAATTCAAAATTCAAAATTAAAAATAAAAAATTAAAAATTAAAAATTAAAAATTAAAAATTAAAAATTAAAAATTAAAAATTAAAAATTAAAAATTAAAAATTAAAAATTAAAAATTAAAAATTAAAAATTAAAAATTAAAAATTAAAAATTAAAAATTAAAAATTAAAAATTAAAAATTAAAAATTAAAAATTAAAAATTAAAAATTAAAAATTAAAAATTAAAAATTAAAAATTAAAAATTAAAAATTAAAAATTAAAAATTAAAAATTAAAAATTAAAAATTAAAAATTAAAAATTAAAAATTAAAAATTAAAAATTAAAAATTAAAAATTAAAAATTAAAAATTAAAAATTAAAAATTAAAAATTAAAAATTAAAAATTAAAAATTAAAAATTAAAAATTAAAAATTAAAAATTAAAAATTAAAAATTAAAAATTAAAAATTAAAAATTAAACATTAAAAATTAAAAATTAAAAATTTAAAATTAAAAAATAAAAATTAAAAATTAAAAATTAAAAATTAAAAATTAAAAATTAAAAATTAAAAATTAAAAATTAAAAATTAAAAATTAAAAATTAAAAATTAAAAATTAAAAATTAAAAATTAAAAATTAAAAATTAAAAATTAAAAATTTAAAATTAAAAATTAAAAATTAAAAATTAAAAATTAAAAATTAAAAATTAAAAATTAAAAATTAAAAATTAAAAATTAAAAATTAAAAATTAAAAATTAAAAATTAAAAATTAAAAATTAAAAATTAAAAATTAAAAATTAAAAATTAAAAATTAAAAATTAAAAATTAAAAATTAAAAATTAAAAATTAAAAATTAAAAATTAAAAATTAAAAATTAAAAATTAAAAATTAAAAATTAAAAATTAAAAATTAAAAATTAAAAATTAAAAATTAAAAATTAAAAATTAAAAATTAAAAATTAAAAATTAAAAATTAAAAATTAAAAATTAAAAATTAAAAATTAAAAATTAAAAATTAAAAATTAAAAATTAAAAATTAAAAATTAAAAATTAAAAATTAAAAATTAAAAATTAAAAATTAAAAATTAAAAATTAAAAATTAAAAATTAAAAATTAAAAATTAAAAATTAAAAATTAAAAATTAAAAATTAAAAATTAAAAATTAAAAATTAAAAATTAAAAATTAAAAATTAAAAATTAAAAATTAAAAATTAAAAATTAGAAATTAAAAATTAAAAATTAAAAAATAAAAATTAAAAATTAAAAATTAAAAATTAAAAAATAAAAATTAAAAATTTAAATATAAAAATTAAAAATTAAAAATTAAAAATTAAAAATTAAAAATTAAAAATTAAAAATTAAAAATTAAAAATTAAAAATTAAAAATTAAAAATTAAAAATTAAAAATTAAAAATTAAAAATTAAAAATTAAAAATTAAAAATTAAAAATTAAAAATTAAAAATTAAAAATTAAAAATTAAAAATTAAAAATTAAAAATTAAAAATTAAAAATTAAAAATTAAAAATTAAAAATTAAAAATTAAAAATTAAAAATTAAAAATTAAAAATTAAAAATTAAAAATTAAAAATTAAAAATTAAAAATTAAAAATTAAAAATTAAAAATTAAAAATTAAAAATTAAAAATTAAAAATTAATAATTAAAAATTAAAAATTAAAAATTAATAATTAAAAATTAAAAATTAAAAATTAAAAATTAAAAATTAAAAATTAAAAATTAAAAATTAAAAATTAAAAATTAAAAATTAAAAATTAAAATATAAAAATTAAAAATTAAAAATTAAAAATTAAAAATTAAAAATTAAAAATTAAAAATTAAAAATTAAAAATTAAAAATTAAAAATTAAAAAATAAAAAATAAAAAATAAAAATTAAAAATTAAAAATTAAAAATTAAAAATTAAAAATTAAAAATTAAAAATTAAAAATTAAAAATTAAAAATTAAAAATTAAAAATTAAAAATTAAAAATTAAAAATTAAAAATTAAAAATTAAAAATTAAAAATTAAAAATTAAAAATTAAAAATTAAAAATTAAAAATTAAAAATTAAAAATTAAAAATTAAAAATTAAAAATTAAAAATTAAAAATTAAAAATTAAAAATTAAAAATTAAAAATTAAAAATTAAAAATTAAAAATTAAAAATTAAAAATTAAAAATTAAAAATTAAAAATTAAAAATTAAAAATTAAAAATTAAAAATTAAAAATTAAAAATTAAAAATTAAAAATTAAAAATTAAAAATTAAAAATTAAAAATTAAAAATTAAAAATTAAAAATTAAAAATTAAAAATTAAAAATTAAAAATTAAAAATTAAAAATTAAAAATTAAAAATTAAAAATTAAAAATTAAAAATTAAAAATTAAAAATTAAAAATTAAAAATTAAAAATTAAAAATTAAAAATTAAAAATTAAAAATTAAAAATTAAAAATTAAAAATTAAAAATTAAAAATTAAAAATTAAAAATTAAAAATTAAAAATTAAAAATTAAAAATTAAAAATTAAAAATTAAAAATTAAAAATTAAAAATTAAAAATTAAAAATTAAAAATTAAAAATTAAAAATTAAAAATTAAAAATTAAAAATTAAAAATTAAAAATTAAAAATTAAAAATTAAAAATTAAAAATTAAAAATTAAAAATTAAAAATTAAAAATTAAAAATTAAAAATTAAAAATTAAAAATTAAAAATTAAAAATTAAAAATTAAAAATTAAAAATTAAAAATTAAAAATTAAAAATTAAAAATTAAAAATTAAAAAATAAAAATTAAAAATTAAAAATTAAAAACACTCTTACTTGTTTTTAATTGAAACTAGTTAGTTCAGCATAAATCTAAATACGTACAGTTACAGTTTTGTTTGTATGTGATGCATACACGTTTTTGTTTGCTTGTTGTTTTTGATTTTGTTTTTTAAAATTGTTGTGTCTTCTTTGCCAGGTCGTTTTGTGCTGAGACCACCCTCGAATGTAATATTTTATTAACAATTTAAGTTGTTCAGAAGCACTTTTTTTAAGCGAGATATCGCCATTTGCTATGCCATTGTAAAATTGTTCATTTTGAGGAACTTTCTTTATTTTTTGCTACCTGGCATAAAGAATGTTGTAAGCGCATTTAATTTTGCATGAAAACGAAAGTTTAAAAATCCGTATAGAAAACACGAAGTACTTATATAATTAAAAATTATATTGTGATGAATTACATTCCGTCTTTGAAAAAGAAACGCAAGTTATAATTAAATTGTTTTAGCTTTCAACACAATATAAAAACTATACGAAATTCTTCATGTTACAGCTACTGCCAGTACGTTGCAGTTTATATAACAATTGCTGAAAGAGACATTGACTTTAGCTAGCACCAGACTCTGGTCATACGCTGTTTAATTTGATTATATTTTCTCGAAAAATTCTATGTGAAGTTTTACACCGTAACGAGTGATCAGTGTATTTTGCCTTAATTGTATGTTGGGGTTAACAAACATTGTACAAATTATATATTATAGCTTTTAGAAATGCAATCACTTTATTTAACTTTATACTCGTATATGTAGAAATGCGATTTCATTCCTCAAATGAAAAATGTAAACGAGAGTATAAAATAATATTTGCTTTAACGATTGCGAATGTTTATTATTACAGCGTTATACAGTCGTGTAACTCGTATAAAAAAAGACAAATTTTTAACGACCCTAATGGTCATAATAACATTATTCTTAAAGCCATCACAAATTTTAATTTACCTCCTACCTTTTCTACCCCCCACATTTTTTATACCTTTTTTACTGGTTCACAAAGCAAGTCAAATGTATCAAAAAGTTTCTACCTCTAAAAAATAGCTTAATTAAAATTGTAGGGCTTACGAGGCTGAGAAATTCTATGAAAATATAACGTCTGATACTCGCAGTTTCGAAGCAAGTTTATTTCTGCCAAGTACCATCTATTAATAAACTGCTGTCAAATTTTCAGTATTATTGATAGCGTGGTCTGCTTTTAATTAACGAATGGAAAAAGCGAGTTTTTATTTATGTATGTTTTAAGGCCAAATACTGCATAAATCAACAGTTCAGATCAATTTCATGGCACACCAACTGCAGCATGTAACACAATTTAAAATTGGTTGTTAATCCAAAAGTGATTGACATTGTTCTGGAAGTCCTGTTGAGAAACGATTAACAAACTTTCATATATAGTATAATATATAGTTACGCTCATAACTATAATTTATACCCTCCACTCCAGTGTGCAGAGGGTATATATAAGTTTGTCATTCCGTTTGTTATAATTAGAAAAAAAAATTTGGACCCCATAAAATATATATATTTGTGATCCTTATAACAACCGGAGTTGATATAGCGATGTCCGTCTGTCCGTCTGCCCGTCTGTCCGTCTGCCCGTCTGTCCGTCTGTGGAAATCACGATGACGGCATCAATCGGGCAGCTAGGGTGCTCGTTGACATAAAATATGATTCACTAACATCCTGAGAAGTTTGCTGTTTGAAATCGTCCAAATCGGTAAATTAGGGCCCGAGATTTGAAAAAAGAACTAAAAAAAGTCTTGTCACGATCAAGCCCTCAATAGGAAAGCTAAGGTGACCATTTTTAGTGAGAATGATTCAACAAATTCATGAGTAGATTTCTATTTCAAAAATCATTAAAATCTGTTTAACAGGTCCAGGGAAATCTCTGAAAAAGTAAAAAAAATAATGAAAAATATGATGTTTCTATATTGTTCTTGTTGTTATTCTAAATGTTGTATTGTTGTCATAGCTGAACTTGTTGTTTTTGTGGTCGTTGTGGTAATAATATAATAAACAATGACCCTTTGTATATTTTTTTTTTTATCAACTCTGGTAGAAAAATTTAAAAGTTTATATTGTTTTGGCATCACTAAAAAAATTTACTGGATCATTTCTGTTATAGCCACGAGCCTGCCTGCAAAGTTTCAGATCGATTGGGTCACGGGAAAGGGGTTAAAATCGATCCAAAATTTTTTCGACAAGCAGACACTACGAGTTAATATAAAGGGAGTAAAAATTCACCAGCATCTAAAGCAAATAATGTTAAAATATGTACCTAGTTGTTAATAAAAAAACAATGAAAATTTAGCAAAAAAAATTTTTATATATTAAATTATTTAAAGAGAAAAACACAAAAATAACGTTTGATGTTGTATTTTTTGTGTGTAATATTTACATATACCTACATACACATTAAATAATACAAATAATATACATATATTCTATATATGTATATCCATAATAACTGCATGTTAGAAATAAATCGGTATATTATTTTATTTACATAAAATTCTGCAATATTTTTTATATGTGGGGAAAATACATTTCTTTTGCATTAACAGAGTGTCACTTCATTTTGCTCAGCGTGACTATGCCACAATAGATGGCGCCACAATTTTTGTTCTAATTAGCTTTGCCATAGTTATTTCTATTTTAACATGAATGTCAATATTTTCAAATAGATATCATACAGAACAATGCTAAGAGTATACACGGGCTGGTCTTTTATTATTTCATATGTTTTTTCATTATTCTTTTACAAATATGAACATAAGTTTGGCATATTAACTTTTTGTTGTCTTTACAAAATAGAGTTACCGAGTTCATCAATGAGTTTTTTGCTTTCTAAACAGTTCTACATAGTTATATAGAATTATTATTCTGCTTTACCTACAAATTATCTGATTGCGATTACATCTAATTTTTAAAAATTGTTTATAATTACTAAACCAGTATTATTCACATAAGTAAATAAATGAATTTTATGAAACCTCAAATGATATTTAAGAATTGCGAACATAAAAATTGTTACATAAATAAACGCAATTTGATGAGAATTTTATTTATATATAAATTTTCACAATTTTTTTGGATGAATATTTGAAGCTCTTCAGAAAATAAAGAGAACAAATTATTTTATTTAAAATATTTGGGATATTTGGTTTTTTTGCGTTTGGCATCCCTAATTTAATTATTTATTATTATAAATTTATTCTCTATGTTTTCCAAATATGGCAATATTTTTTTGAAAAAAAAAGTTGAGAGAGCTTTTTTCGGTTTTTATTTTGTTACTCCATCCGACCTACATGGCTGCAATGAAGAAATATTTGGCCAGTTAAAAGACAAAAAAGCACGATCTAATGCATATAGCCACTCTACACAACCATTACCTTCGCAATGGAAGTTAGGGCGAGCTATTTAATTAGCAAAAACTAAATTAAACGAGAAGTAATGTCATATAACCGGAAACACATGCATATTTTTCCAATATTTTGTTTACATTTATCATCAATACTCAAACCGAGGTGGAGGGTATCAAAGATTCGGCACAGCCGAATTTAACACTCTTACTTGTTTTAATTTAAACTTCTAAAAAAACAGTTTTTAAAATGTTAGGGAACTCGATTGTGTCCAAATTAAGCATAATCACGTAATCGAAAACGGTAAAAACGTAAAATCTCAAAATGCACAGTCTCAAAAACGCAAAATCGTAAGAACGTAAAATCGCAAATGCAAAAACAAAAAAAAAACCAAATATATACTTAAAATCGTATTAGCGAAAAATCGCAATAGTAAAACCGCATAAATGAAAAATAGCAAACTATAAAATCGCTAAAACGCAAAACCGCAAAATCACAAAATCGAAAATAATTAAAAATCGCAAAAAAACGCAAAAATTACAATAACGTAAAAATCGTAAAAACGTTGACGTAAAATCGAAAAATGTTTTTACTAGTCATACACGGATCATTGCTTCTTGTAAAACGGCAAAAAATTGAATTATTTAATATGCAAAGGCGTAAGAATGCAAAATAGCTAAGCCGTAAAATCGTTAAAACGTAAAATCACAAATATGCACAATCGAAAAATCTCAAAATCACGAAACTTAAAATAGCAAAAATTCGCAAAACGTAAATTGGCAAAAACTTAAAATAGTAGAAACGCTTAAACGCCAAATCAGATTCGCAATAACAAAAAATTGTTAAATGACAAAAACGCAAAAGTCAGAGAAACGCAAAATCGCAAAAATCATAAAAAGCTGAGTAAGGTAAATTATAAAAATGTTCGGCAACGCACGCAACTCCAAGGCGTAATATACATGATAATGCTGCACGCATCTCTACAAGAAACTACAACTGCAACTTTCCAAACACACTTCGTCAAAATGCTAATGTTCACACTGGAATTTGGCAAACCCAGACAGAATATTTCAATAATGGAATTAACCCCGGTATCCAAAGAAATAATAATAAATTATTTACCCTACAGGAAATAAAAAATTTTACGTTAGAACTAATTACTAAACTTAGGAATTGTAAAAATAAAGCAGATCAGTTTGAGATTATTACAAACTTTGCAGTAAAATTCTTAACAATGATGTTAATATATGTGCTATTATGAGCAACTTTCGATTTTTGATTGTGGTCGAATTAACTGATCGAACGAATTTTCATTTGGTATTGTGGCGCTCATTCGATAAAATAGCGCTATTGTGAATTTCACTCAATTGGATTATTCACAATCAGGTGGCGATATAAATAAACATTGCTTACAAATTTATTAAAGAAAAAAAAAAGTAATTATTCATTAACATGGAATTATGGTTCTATGATCGTCTGATGAAGATGAATGCATCATCATGAGAGATGCTTCCAACATTTTGGAAATGGATTCCACTACGTGAGTAGGTGAGCTTTTAACAAGGGTACCATTTGTTTACAGATTTATAGCAAATTTTCGATGAACTGCTGTGGCAATGCACACAAGGCAGATCAATCTCATTAAATTAAAATAATTTACAACTTATATTTTCAAAATTGTGTTCGATTGAAAATTCGGTGTACAACGAAATTTTCGACCGTGCTGCCAGCTTATAATACAAATTTTTTATTTTTTTTAAGCCTAGTTCCGCGAAGCCGGATGGCTTGTCTGCAGATTCTAATTTTGGCAATTTTTTTTTTTGCAGCGACACACCAAAGCCTCCGGTGGGAATCGAACCCACGACCTCGGCATGATAGGCGAGCACGCTACCTATCGATAGTCGATGTTCGATAGCCAGCGAAGATCGAAGACCGAAAGCAACTCATAATAACGGCCATAGTAACGTGGAATGCAAGAGCCATACGTAGAAAAAGCATAGAACTCTTGCAGTTTTTAAAAAGTGTGTTTTTGTTGTTGTGACCAATTGTTAATATTTAAATTAGATTTAAAAAGAGGGGTTACCTTACGGGCTATTTTGGTCAATAATCTGTTTTTATGTGTAAATAAAAATGAATTAAATATCATCTTTCTGCTCGACGTTTCGTTTGCTTTATTCAAACTTCCTCAGGAGCGTAAATTTATTATAAAATCTGGCGACATATACAAATTAACATTATTAATAATTTCTAATTAAATATCTTAAATACTACATCACAGTTTAACTTACGATTTTTTGTTACATCGTCAGGGAATATAATTTGTAAAATTTATTTGTAAATAAAAAACTGGACATTACTACACAGAATTTTAAAAAATATAAATAAATTTAATAAATATTGACAACACAGTACACGCAAAATCACAGGTCTAACTTAATATAGTATCACAGAACTTTAACTAATTTCTAAAATATTGCAACGGAGTATTGGAGCTTTGTGTTATCCTTATCTTCTCTCGTGTTCATTGCATGATGAATTCTCTCTTGTATTCGTAGGCTTTCTAATGTATAGCGTTTGTTTACTCTTTTTTCCTTATCTAATATCTTAATGTTATCAAAATTCATATTATGGTTGCATTCTTTTACATGTTGTGCTAATGCAGTTGTTTCTTTTTCCTTCTTAATATCGGCTTTGTGCTCCAATACTCTCGTCTCTAACCTTCGTTTTGTTGTACCAACATAAACTTTGTTACATTGCTCCCTTTCATTGCCATCACATTTTATTTCGTAAACAACGTTGTCAATTTTACGTATATCTTGTTTTGTTTTGTTCTGCGTAAACAGTTGGCTAAGGGTTTGGTTTGACTTGTGTGCTATTCTTGTGTTTTCATCGTTGATCATATGTTTCATTGTTTTTGTCTCCGTTAATTTTGGGATAAATGGTACACTGCAAAAAACCAAATCTTCTTTACGGTCATCATTTTTGTGTTTTGTATTATTTAGTATTTTGTTGATTAAGTTGTTTATTATAAATATTGGGTAATTGTTCATAGTTAATATGTTTCGTATTTTGTTTATATTATTTTTCTTAAATCTTTCGTCGCTTATATGTAGTACCTTTTCAATGAGATTTGTCGCCGTGTTGATCTTCATTTTTATCGGTTGGGTGGAGTTATAGTTGATCATCCTTCCTGAGGATGTCTCCTTTGTGTACCAATTAGTTATAAGTTTATTATCGTCTTTTATTATTTTTATATCAAGGTAAGGAATTTCTCCGTTGATCTCTCGTTCTATTGTAAATTGCAGTTTGTTGTGATACGAATTAAGTGTTTTTAAAATCTTAGTTTCATCTGATTTCTTTATTATAGCAAATAAATCGTCGACATATTTAGTAATTAGTTTGATTTTTACATTTTTCTCCTTAAGTTCTTTGATTACATCGTCCAAAAGGGTGTCCAGAACAATATCAGCAATTGTTGGCGACAAAGGGTTGCCCATGGGCATACCATACGTTTGGTGATAAAATTTATTCCCGTATGTAAAATAGTTAGTTTCTGTCAAGCAGAACTGAAGTAGTTTTAGAAACTGTTTCCTCGATATTGTGGTCTGTGTGCTTAATGTTTCCCATTTGTCCAGTATGTTCTTAATCGCTAAATGAGTCGGTATATTAGTAAATAATGATACCACGTCGAATGACACTAGTATATCGTCATCTTCTATTTTCACGTTTTCCAATTTTTGTTTTAGGTCAAAAGCATTCTTAATGTTATATGTTGGTGAGATCAAATTTTTCAATATTTTTCCAATATATTTCGCTAGATTATAGCAGGGTACTTTGATAGAGGATGAAATTGGTCTGAGTGGGACGTTTTTCTTGTGGATTTTCGGCAAACCGTATAATTCAGGGGCCGCAGCTGCATGTGATGTCATATTCATCTTCTCAAATTTTGATATATGCTTGTCTTTGTATAACTGTGTAACAAGGTTATTGTTTGTTCGTTGGAGTTTTGGCGTGGGATCAACTCTAATAGTTTTATAAGTATTTCTATCTTCCAGCAACTTATCCATTTTACTTTTATAATTATCTTTATACATTATCACAGTTTTGTTTCCTTTATCTGCTGTAGTTATAACAATATTATCCTTATGTTTACCAATAAATTTTCTTGTTTCATCGAATATTCCCAGTATGAATTTTTCCTTTTCTGTATTTCGTAAATTACGCCTGAAATGCGTTATCCGGTTGGCGATTTTTGATCTCGTTATGTCCTTTTCTGTTTCGTCTTTTATATTTTGAACCCATTGTTCAATATCAGTTATAAGAGGGATGGGGGAAAAATTATGTTCACTTACAGGTAGTGCAAATTTGTTGCCTAAAGATAAAATCCACTTGAATTCAGTTTTAAATTCCAGGTCTGTATAGTTTACAAACCAGCTTTCATTAAAATTTAGTTTAAATTTTTTAAATTTCTTAATTCGTAGTTTCTCCATCTTTGATGAATGTGTCTGATTTGTCTTATATCTAATATTATAAAATTTGTTCCATTGATCGTCTTTAAATTTTGTTAGTTCTGTTTCGTTCAGTGTATTTTTGATCTCGCTCTCAATTCTTTTTATCTCTGTTTTAGTATGTGTTGTATAAATGTGTGTTTCCCTTATCTCAATATTGAGTAGCTTACTGTATAGGTTTGTTTCTATTTTTTCTATTTAATAACCCATGGTATACATAATGAATTTTATGTATACAGAAACTATAGGATAACATCTAGAGGGGGTGTTGTAGCACTTATTATTAAAAGAACATACCTCATCAACTTCTTCC